>JAXIVJ010001313.1:117500-143332 GCA_036785665.1 Chirona hameri | reverse complement strand
GGTATGCGGCGCACGACCACAGTCACATATCTGACGCGCCGAGATCGCCTCTGCGCTGGGTCCGCGGCGTCCGTGTCGTGTCCGCCCCCCCCCCCCCCCCCCCCACCGTGTCACGACTCCGGCGCCGGGCGCTGCGGCCGCGGCGGTGCGGCGGACAGCGGGGAGGGGCGGCCCGCGGCACGCAGCGGTGGTTTTGCCAGCTGATGACGGCGTGATAGCCTCTCAGCACGTGCGTCATTACCAAGTCATAGAGCGTCCACGACACGACTCTGCCGTCAGATCGGAAATACCGACAGGCCGGCTGACGGACACATAGACATACATCACACAGGCTATCTTCATACAGCCAACTGGACGAGCCGACGTCATTTAACCCGCGCACTGCAGGGTCTTTGCGCCGAACACGAACTGCAGGGGGGTTGATTTCCGCCGCCCCGTGAGATCTCGAAAACTAAGCTACGTAGCGACAAGCGGAAAACGTCATTTGATAGCTTGATACAAGTTCTATCGAAAGTTTTCAGTACTCTTTTAGGTCAGGTCAAAATTGAGGTCACCAGAGGTCAGTAAAGGTTAAATTTTCAATTGTTTCCCTGTTTTAGGACATCGCTCCAGAAATTCCCATATATCTCAGAAACTATGCTAGTTAAAAACAAACGGAAAAAGCAAACGCCAGCCAGTTAAATTTTAAATCGAAGAGGTGTCCTCAAAATTGATTTCAGGTCAATATTTGAGGCTCCAGAGGTCAAAAAAGAAAAAAAATCTGTTTTTTTTTTGCAAAATTGTTTTTCGCTATTCACTTTTTACTTAATCAAAATAACGAAAAACTGTTTACGCCATTGAGTTTATCTTGTCAAGGCACTTGGATTGATATACATGGTGATCTTGTTAAGTCAACTTAACAAAATTGACCTCAGTTCAAGGTCAAGTGGTGACCCAAATAGAGCATGTTGCATATGGAAAGACGTGTCTCGACTAGACAAACACATTGATGTCTGTTTTACTTCTCTATCTTCATTATGTCGGGAGTTATTGACAACAAAAATGATGGTGACCTCGTATGACTGCAAATGACCCCATAGGGGTCACTGAACAAAAATTACACTTGGATAATCAAGAATACCCTATAATAACATGATCTAGAATTAATTGGACTAATATCATTCATATACTTGAAATAGGAAGCATTTGTATATTTCCCCATTGACTTTTATGGGGAGGTTACGAAATTGACCTGACCTTAGGTCACCGATATCGAAATTCCGAGATAAATGAATTGTAAGTACTGATGCCTTCATCACATCCTGTAAGTTTCAAACTGATGGGTAAGCAACTCTGGCTTTGGCACAACTGCAACCATTTTTGGAGGTGGGGTCACTTGACCTGGTCTGGTGACCTGACCTGAGATGACCCGAGGTTATTTATTTTTGCAAAGTGTGCGCAATTGATGTCCTAACAGGGGTGCCAAAACCCGGCGGCGCTGTGCGCCGCCATTTTTTCGCTATTTGCGAAAAACCTGAGTGGGGGGAATCAACCCCCTGCAGTGCGCGGGTTAAATCCGGCATGGTTCAACAGAGCGAAAATGGGTTTGGTACTGGAAAGTTTTAATGAAAGGTCTGCACACAATTTTCAGTTTTGGTTCTTCTTGAAACAGCATTCACGGTGCGTAACTTTGAGGATTCTTTGTTGTGAGATTAGCCTGCCGGATATTCACACATCTTGGTTGGGGTGAGACTCCTGAATACTCTCCTGAACCAGGCGTCACCGTAGAAGGTTCGCAGTGATTGTATCAGGCACGAGCTGTGATATTTTGCGCGCTTATCGCCGGCTTGCTGCCTACGCTTGAATTATTGAATGCGTGCTCACGTTCCAACGACCATGATAAATATATACAATTGGTGCTGGTGCTGGTTAGTGCTTGGTGCTGGTGCTGGTTAGAGGCTGGTGCTGGTTACAATTGGTGCTGGTTTTACAATTGGTACTGTTTACCAATTGTAGAATACTTATCACATTATTGCATAATGCATGTGTGAGTATTATGCCGTACAGCGGTTCAAACCAGCGATTTCCAACGCTCTCCGCAGCAGACGAAAATCTCCTGCCAATCATCAGAAGTTATCATCAAAAGCGACAAATTGGGAATTGTTTCATACAAACAGCCCTTTCTTAGTTTATGTTCTTGCATAATGGCTATGCCTACTACGCTCCCAAGCATCAAAGACCTGTCCTTCGAAAGGCGGGACCGCGGCAGCACAACTCACAGCTTACTGCTGCACCCCACCACTACAGGTGGCCAGTCAACTCATAGCCGACGGAGCAAAACAGCGTTCCGCATGATAAATCACAGGTTTGCATGCATGCCATTCTGAAATATTCCGTCTGACCAGCCGTAACCGGAGGGAAGAGGGATCACCTACCAAGTGTGACAGGCATGCAGCTGTAGAACACCTGAGGCCAAGATAGGTAACACTTTTCAAATCGCTTTCATCATCATATAATTGAGACTAGCCAATAACAAACGAATTCTTCGGAATGGCAGCGGGGAAAAAAGTAAACGCAACTGAAGTCGCTAGACACGATCGTATATTTATACGCTCATATTCGAGACTTAAAAATCCATTTGAGAAAATCAGGAGCTTTAGCCATGCCCTCGGGCACGAATGAACAAATTGAATGAATGAATGAATGAATAAATGAATGAATGAAAACATGAACTACTAGCGGCCATCCTTCATTTTATCTTGCCCGAGGGCGAATGGCGTAGTCTCGCAACCCACACATTCCGGGCAATCTCAGCTGCACTGAGGCAACCCACACATTCCGGGCAATCTCAGCTGCACTGAGGAAACCCACACATTCCGGGCAATCTCAGCTGCACTGAGGCAACCCACACATTCCGGGCAATATCAGCTGCACTGAGGAAACCCACACATTCCGGGCAATCTCAGCTGCACTGAGGCAACCCATACATTCCGGGCAATCTCAGCTGCACTGAGGCAACCCACACATTCCGGGCAATCTCAGCTGCAGATATTGACGTCTGGAACTCTGTGACGTTTGCTGCCTCAGACAAAAATCAATGCGGCGAACAGGGCAGCTCCACCGCACGAGCTAACGGAAATACAAGCAAGTTGCCCTCAGCAACAGCGACCAATCGGAAAGTGCTTACGTATTACTAGCAGTCAGCTGAAGCCCAGTGATCTGTCCGTTTGAACACGAGTTATCAATAGTCTAGTCATATATTCTCATGTTAACTCGATTTCGTTAGCTCTCCTTGCGGAACCGAAACCGATTTTGCAATTCCATATACCTACCAATGGCATTTGATAAACCAGCGAGGTAACAATATTAGATAACGATAATATTTCAAGGTGCAATAGGATATATGGACTCAGATACTGGGACAAATCGATATACGGCCGGTTACGTCATGTCCGCGACAAAACCATGGTAATTGGTAACTAATGAATCGTGCTGAAAGAAGAAAAATAAATAACAATTGGGCTGGTGTTGTAACAAGAGCCGCATGCATTTCATATTATTCCCAGATAAGGACTTCACTACGATTCCCTTGCAACGTTTTGTAAATGGCTTAGGTGGACATGCGATAGCAATTCGTGCGAGCAGTGTCACACCCCAGGTCGTCAGACGCATGTTAGCAGCTCAGAAGCGTGACAGCCGGATTTACCCTCTAAGTGAGACTGACGTCTGACGGAACGGCGTGAACACTGGACCCAGACCGATGTGGTACCTATTCGAAGGTAGCTGCGGAGAGTCAAACATTATTACAAACACAAACTCATGCCATGAAGTATATTTTATGTGAAATGGAACCCTAATGGCTGACCTGACTTTTGGCGCATTGTTTGGTGATGGGCATTGGTGATGTTCAGGCCCTGTTGGTGATATGTTCGAGTTAAAGTGTTGGTGATCTGTTCGAGTGTACCGAGTACCGAGTTGGTGATCTGTTCGAGTTAAGGACGCCACAACTGCTGTGGTTATATGGCGACAATCATGTTCAGGTCCCGAAGATGGCCCTAGATTTCTGGCACTTCTATCCGCGAATAAAGTCAATACGTTGAAAAGAATATTCAAATTTCATGGATTATTAGGAGGTCATTATATCTTCAGCCTACAAGCAGACCACACGACATAAATTTGATAAATTAAATCGTATACATTCATATTATCTTATCATATCGAATTCATAATAGAAAATAAATTTGTTGTATATTGTAATTGTTGGTGTCTAATAAACGTATTAAAAACCACTGAGCACAAATTAACCATGCAGGAGTTATTGGCTCACTTGTCGCAAGCTGTGGTTACTACACTTATCAACATTGGTTAAATAACGCATAACTGTTTATAACTACTGTAAGTGTAGCGAGATACATTTTAAATTGTCCAAAAGAAACAGAGGGAAAAAGAAGAAAGTATAGAGATAAGCAGAAGAATAGAAACATTCTAAAAGCAAAAGCTATGTGTAATTTTAAAATTGAACATGGAAGGAACGGCGGCCGTGTGCACACCAAACACTTCAACAGTGGAGACGCCGGCTGAAGCCCCCCACGCAGGCAACAAATACCCTCGTTCCGACCTGTGTACCGCCAGGGTGTCGCTATTAAGGCACCAGGCCCATTAAAGGACACCATAACAGCAGCTGCGCGGCGCCATTAAGCGTGAGCGCCGGCCAGCGGCCCGGGTCACGTACGGCGCTCGGCAGAAGCCTCTGCGCAGGATCCTGACCCAGATCACGGCAGCAAACTCCGCCTCTGGGCCGCTGTAGACAGCAGTTCCGGTCGCCGCAGGCATCCACAGGCCGTTGCAGCCGGGTGAGAAGGACCAATGACAGGACAGCAAAAGGGAATCGAAAATTAAAACCGAGTGGAGAAAAAATCACGGCAGCAAGGCGCCAATCTGGCAACTGACCTGATTTTTCAAGCAAAAAGTTGATAAAAGGGCCTGCAAGAGGGGTGAAGGGGCGGCAGATCGAACAGCAGAGCAGCAAGGACGGGACCGATCTTCAAATTGCCGATAGTGCGCCCAGGCCTCCAAACAGTCCAAGTAAGTTTCAGAGGAACAGAGTTCGGCAGTGAGCAGGGACGGAAGCAGGCTGGGGCCGCGGCTCCTCGCCGCGAGCCTCAGTCTCAGAGGAGACAAGATGGGGCAGTGAGTAGGGACGGAAGCAGGCTGGGGCCGCGGCTCCTCGCCGCGAGCCTTAGTCTCAGAGAAGCCGCGTCAAGGACCATCACAAGTCAGCCTTCAAGATTTGCTGTTGTTTAGTTCTATAAATTTCATACTGGAGAAAGTAGCCGCATTTCACATCAAGTAAGGTCGGAAAGTCTGTACAATCCTTATACCCTCCTTATAATCCATGGTCAGTTAATTTGTTGTGCATCTGAACACCATACAAATTTAATTTGCACAGTGTTTCGGCCGGTTTTTTTCTTCTTCTTCGTCGTTTTGTTCTTCTCTCATTGAACTCCCCTGCTATTTTGGCATTTGTTTGGTCATGTAGTCACGATATTCTTAATTATGCCTACGCGAGTATGTGTATGGTTGAAAAATTATCATATATTGATTGCCTGACTAGTTATAACTTCTAACGTAAATCAAAACTCTGATATGGTTTGGACGTTTATGTTTGCGTCTTTTATAACTCTCGTGCTTTAAATGCAACCGATTATGGAGCTTGTGCCAATGCTGATGGTGGTCGCCGATGGGATTTATTTGACTGGTTGACTGTTCGAACTGATGTGACTGATGTGACTGGCTGAATTTTGTTGACTCTATTCGAACTGCTGCCTATAAGACGAATGATATTGTATTCACGAGACTTGAACTATCGGTGCACAATTTTCTGTAAATATAGCCTTGTGTGAATTACCTAGTACTCTAATTCGGAATGTGACTGAAAGATGGATTGAGGAAGGAATATCAATGAGATGGAGCGCTAGCTTGAGGGGAAGTCACGTAATATAATTAGTAATGTTAACGTAAAAATATATATGTAGGGACAAGCGATGATGTGACTTCAATGCTTCCCAAGGCAGGGTAATGCAATTTTTGCGGCTAGATGTGATGAAATACTCAATTCAAGGTTCCGAGGTTTAATGTTTATTTTGGTGAACAATGTTTACTGATATATTGAAGGCCAACTGTTTCTGGTAAAACCCGAGTGATGTGATAATTATGTGAAATACCCGTACTGCAAATTTTCAGGAATGGCTAACCCGATTGCCAGCAGACAGGGTGACCGATATTTTCTTAACCTTGCCATTCAATTATCCGGTTCGGTTGATTATTTGGTCTGATTGGTGACATTTTTAAATCCGGTCAAATTAACTTCACTGTGGTTAATTTGCAATTTAACCTGTAAGCCTTTTTACGCAATCTTTGATGTCAGGATCGGTTGATGACAGGGTCATCATTTCAACGTTTCGGCATATACAAACAGATCATTTAGGGATTGTGTCGTGAGGATTTTGATAAACAGGTCTTATTGACGAATTGTCGAGTATGTGCTAATATTGTTTCCACACAGCCCTAAGCCGCCGATAATTGCAAGACTTTTAATTTAATTTTGTTAAGCAACGTTATTTTCATTAAGTTCAAAGCTAACTGAGTAAAGTAAATATTTCCCAAGGAAAAGGAAAGTGAGGAAGGCTGTGTTGGAATGTTTACGATTCTCGCAGTTAACTGTCTCCTTAACAAGCGCGAAATTATGGGATGGTTGTTTGCTCTATGGAAAGATATGGCGGTATGATACAAATCACGGTCATGTACAATTTCGTCCCTGTTCATCTCGCTGTTAAAAATTAACGCCAGAATAAAATCGCTGTCATTAAAAATTCGCACAAGTGTCCACACGGCCAGCGTCACCGATCACCGCTACCGGCCGCTGGGACACTGACCCCACGCGCCCGATCCCAAAACACATGACGTCATGAACCCCCTCCCCTGGACAAGAGGGTCCGGCCAGACGGTCAGACGCTAGCCTAACGAGGGGAAAACCCGTGGATTTCGCTCAGGTGGGACAGTTGTTGTACATACAGAAAAGTACTGAGCACCAAGTACCAGGTGTCCGTACCGAGTACCGAGTGCCGAGTACCCAGTACCGAGTATCGAGTACCGAGTACCGAGTACCGAGTACCGTGTACCAAGTACCGAGTACCGAGTACCGAGTACCGAGTACCGGGTACCGAGTACCGTGTACCGAGTACCGAGTACCGTGTACCGAGTACCGAGTACCGAGTAACGTGTACCGATTACCGAGTACCTAGTACCGTGTACCGAGTACCAAGTACCGAGTACCGAGTACCGAGTACCGAGTGCCGAGTACCGAGTACCGCGTACCAAGTACCGAGTACCGATAACCGAGTAACCGAGTACCGAGTACCGAGTAGTGAGTACCGATTACTGAGTACCCATTCTTGAGTAACGAGTACCGAGTACCGAGTGTCGAGTACCGAGTGCCGAGTACCGAGTACCAGGTGCCGAGTGCCGAGTGCCGAGTACCGAGTACCAAGTGCCGAGTACTGAGTACTGAGTACTGAGTACTGAGTATCGAGTACCGAGTACTGAGTACCGATTACCAATTACAGAAACACGACCCGTGGTACACTATAGTCACAAAATACACTACACAATGCACACTACACAATACACTACACAATATACACTACACAATATACACTACACAATATACCCTACACAATATACACTACACAATATACACTACACAATATACACTACACAGCATAAACTACACACACTCCACAAATACACTACAAATGGTATCACGCCGGCGACGCTTCTTCACGCTAACAGTTATAAGATAAATACATACATACATACATACATACATACAACATACATACATACATACATACATACATACATACATACATACATACATACATACATACATACATACAAACATACAGGCAAACAGGCATACAGGCATTCAGGCATACAGGCATACAGGCACACAGGCACACAGGCACACAGGCACACAGGCACACAGGCACACAGGCACACAGGCACACAGGCACACAGGCACACAGGCACACAGGCACACAGGCACACAGGCATACAGGCATACAGACATACAGGCATACAGGCATACAGGCATACAGGCATACAGGCATACAGGCATACAGGCATACAGGCATACAGGCATACAGGCATACAGGCATACAGGCATACAGGCATACAGGCATACAGGCATACAGGCATACAGGCATACAGGCATACAGGCATACAGGCATACAGGCATACAGGCATACAGGCATACAGGCATACAGGCATACAGGCATACAGGCATACAGGCATACAGGCATACAGGCATACAGGCATACAGGCATACAGGCATACATACACATACTTGGAATCATGCATGCATACTGTACGTACACTACATACAAACGTGCAGACGCACGCCCAGAGACAACCGTGCGCGTGGAGCCGGGGCAAATAGGATACAACGCACGAGGGAGGTATGACGATAACAGCATGGTGTAAACTGACAGTGGGAAATAATAGACAAGATTGTGAGGAGGCCTAGACAATACGTAGCCGCGCCCCTGTGCGTAATATGCCTGCCGACACGGTCTGCTGCACAACGGGTGATGGGGGGAAAGGGGGTGGAGTTGAATGGGAATTCAACTAAGAGGAGACCCTTTTAACAAAAGATGGCAAAGGTCTCAGATGTATAGACCGGTTTCAGTGGCAATATTTAGTTCGGAAGGAGAAAGTTGTGTTTCCAGGAGAATGGGAGTTAGATGATGATGAGATTGTTTGTTTTTTTGGGTCCATTCCGCGATGCCAAGAAGTGAGCTGGATCGCGCGCCATAAGTCGCGAAATACTGGCGGGCACTCGAAAGAGTCCGGTAACGCCAGGTTCTGGGAAACCAGGAGGGCCAGAATGGCCATCTGCCTCAGGTAAATGTCGTAGGAGGAGTCAGGGTGCTGAGGTGGTGACGTGTGCGGTCCGGAATGGCCATCCGCCCCAGATAAATGCCGTAGGAGGAGTCAGGGTGCTGGGGTGGCGACGTGTGAGGGCCAGCAGGGCCATCCGCCTCAGGTAGATGCCGTAGGAGGAGTCAGGGTGCTGAGGTGGTGACGTGTACGGGCCGGAATGGCCATCCGCCCCAGATAAATGCCGTAGGAGAAGTCAGGGTGCTGGGGTGGCGACGTGTGAGGGCCAGAATGGCCATCCGCCTCAGGTAAATGCCGTAGGAGGAGTCAGGGTGCTGAGGTGATGACGTGTGCGGGCCGGAATGGCCATCCGCCCCAGATAAATGCCGTAGGAGGAGTCAGGGTGCTGGGGTGGCGACGTATGAGGGCCAGAATGGCCATCCGCCTCAGGTAAATGCCGTAGGAGGAGTCAGGGTGCTGAGGTGGTGACGTGTGCGGGCCGGAATGGCCATCCGCCCCAGATAAATGCCGTAGGAGAAGTCAGGGTGCTGGGGTGGCGACGTGTGAGGGCCAGAATGGCCATCCGCCTCAGGTAAATGCCGTAGGAGGAGTCAGGGTGCTGAGGTGGTGACGTGTGCGGGCCGGAATGGCCATCCGCCCCAGATAAATGCCGTAGGAGGAGTCAGGGTGCTGGGGTGGCGACGTGTGAGGGCCAGAATGGCCATCCGCCTCAGGTAAATGCCGTAGGAGGAGTCAGGGTGCTGAGGTGGTGACGTGTGCGGGCCGGAATGGCCATCCGCCCCAGATAAATTCCGTAGGAGGAGTCAGGGTGCTGGGGTGGCGACGTGTGCGGGCCAGAATGGCCATCCGCCCCAGATAAATGCCGTAGGAGGAGTCAGGGTGCTGGGGTGGCGACGTGTGAGGGCCAGAATGGCCATCCGCCTCAGGTAAATGCCGTAGGAGGAGTCAGGGTGCTGAGGTGGTGACGTGTGCGGGCCGGAATGGCCATCCGCCCCAGATAAATGCCGTAGGAGGAGTCAGGGTGCTGGGGTGGCGACGTGTGCGGGCCGGAATGGCCATCCGCCCCAGATAAATGCCGTAGGAGGAGTCAGGGTGCTGGGGTGGCGACGTGTGGGCCGGAATGGCCATCCACCTCAGATAAATGCCGTAGGAGGAGTCAGAGTGCTGAGGTGGCGTGGATTGACGATTGGGGCACCACGGAAACCGCAGTAAGTCGTGGATCCCAGCAGTAGTGTGCGGCAGGAATGGACCCAGACAGAAAAGCATGTGTGAGGTTATTCATATTTTCATTTGGTGGATTTAATAGTTAGAGTGGAAAGTTATCCATAGTGAAGAGCTGAGTACATCGGAGACGAAATTCGCTCAGTGAACCAGCTGTTACCCTGGTGCGTTCCCTGTGTAACACTACGCACCACTGGTGGGGATAGGAAAAAAGGGAGGGGTCAGGAAGACGAACCTGACAGTTTACTGCAAAGTATGAAAGATTTTGATGATTGAGTGAATGTCTGGGGAGAGTCTGAGTGAAAGGATGTATGAATGTGTTAGTTCCAGTGGGAGTTCGTCCTCAGCGTAGCGTTGCACTGGGTATGCAGAATATACATGGAACCGATCACAGAACTCACGGTGTGATAATCTGAGAGACAAGCCGTTGGTGAAATTATGTAAGGAGGAGCCAGAGGGCCATTGGTGCCGGCTCACGGACAAGGAAACCCGGACCTTATTCCACCGGACCAATTCCCGATTAACTCGCTAAATTTCACCACCCCACCCTAACCGTGCAGCGACCTATGTGCTCGCCGATGATTGACCTGCCTCCAAAATAAAAATGTATGTACAGGTTGAGCTCGATTCTGCATTTTAACCACAAAATTTAGTATTATCTCGAAAACACGGGGATATAACATTCTGAAAATGCCATATTTCGACTCCTGATCTCAAGAAAACCCCGTGAGCAAAATTTTAATAATGTTGCAAATTGTTGACAATTGTTGCAAGCAGTTCTAATTGTTGCAGATTAAGCCAGAGAGCCTAAAAAATTATGTAATTCCATTCAGCGGCCCAAAATTAACCAGAAAAAGAGTTTTAAAAAAAATCAAAAAAATGTTGCAATGTTGCACAAAATGGCAGAACCATGCAGAAGCGAAAACCCGTTACATAAGCATTTATCATTTGGTAATGCCCTTACAAAAATATATTCAACAAAAACACAAATGGATAAATGAAATGGATAAATGGAACAACCGGATTGAAGTCAACAGCCTACATACAGCCCATTGAAATGCTTCCCAACTAAGCTGCAGCTAATTGAAGCTTCCAAGATTGTTATCGTGGTCGCCAATGAAGTATAGTCCGCCAGAATAGTCAGACAAACACCTATTAACTACTTCGTGCTTCCATATGAAGTTTCGCAACGGCTGCGGCCTAATAAGCACATATCCTTCCCGAAATCTGAAGCAAAACAGGCTTACATAGGCGGTGCCGTATTTGGGCATTGTACTTTCCCCATCACTCGGTAGCAGGTGCAAACAGGAATCAGCTCCACCGCTGCGCAGCGAGTCCGAGAATTGTGGCGCTTCCCAACGACAAGTTTGATCGATTTTCTTTAGATTTTCTTCAGCATTGAGGCCTCCACGCCACGTTTAGCTGGTGTGGTGTTTAATCTATTGAGTGGTTCTGCAGTTACATTGCGACCGCAACCAGACGGTTAGCGGCGGCTCCTTTGTCCTTCCCTTGACCGAAGGAGTTCCTCATAGGGTTCTGCATTCGTAATAGAGCTGGCCAAGGATGTGTAACACTCTCGCAGCTCGTTTGTTTTCCATTTTTAATTTCCATTTTCCTATATGACCTTTTGGATAATTACTCAGTCCAGCATATTCTCGCACACACTACGATGTACAGGGACATAGGAACGTCACGAAAAGTGTGGGAGAGGGAGGGCAGTGCAACTGTGAACTCGTTTTGAGAGAACCCCAACCCCCCTATGGAATATTTCTTTGCAGATTTGGGCAGTTCTCGTATTGGCGAACCTTTTTCCATCAACAACTTTTCTCACCAAGCAAAAATACAGATTGTAGCCCCAAAAATAGCCGAGAAGTGAGGGGACATGCCCCCCCCCCTGTTCCTACGCCTATGGCGATGTAAAATCTAACTCGCTGCAATAAAATGTCCAGCAGCTGTGAGCTGGGCCTCTGATCAGCCGCTCGCCGTCTCCTCTCCACCAATGAGTGACGTGGGTGTGACGTCACATCCATACGGCCAGTATCATCAGCAGTCGGCTGCACCGCCCGGCCACCCCGGCGAGCAGTCTTATGATCAGCCGCTCGCCGTCTCCTCTCCATCAATGAGTGACGTGGGTGTGACGTCACATCCATACGGTCAGTATCATCAGCAGTCGGCTGCACCGCCCGGCCACCCCGGCGAGCAGTCTTAAGCCCAGGCTCCACTATGCGTGATCGTTCCGGAAAGTACGCACGGTTTTTGCAAGTTTGCGTCTTTTGCGTACCGTTTTTTGACACCGTCCAGGATTTGCGTAGTATAGTGTTGAAATGGTAATGAGACTGATCCTTTTGATGAATATGCATCAGTGCTTGAGTACTCAGGCTTAAAAGTAGTCAGGGATTTCACGTGGGTCAATACTCAATAGTTTAGGCTCCAGAGGTTACGATGGCTTTTTCTTTAACAAAAAAATTGTGAATAACTTTGTATCAGTTGAAGATAGAGCAATAATTTTGACACCATCGTGTTTGTCTCGTCAATGCGCTTCGAAAAATATTAATGGTGTCCTGGTTAGATCAACTTCAAAATTTGACCTCGGATCAATGTCATTTGGTGACCCAGGTATGTCATGTTGCATTTGGGGCGATGCATCTGGACGAAACAAACACATTGGTGCCATTTGCACGTCTCTATCTATATTCTATCAAGAGTTATTGTCAATACAGATTGCCGGCGATGCGCCACCAATTCTCAGACTACGCAATCTTGCAAAAACCGGAAAAAAAGTTCAAAACTCTGAACTTGTTTGCGTACTTGCGTACTTGCGTACTTGCGTCTTTTCCAGAATTGCGTACTTCCGTGCTGCGTCTTTTGCAAGTTTGCATGATATTTCATGCGGTCTTTGCGTACTGTTCCAGTGTAGCTCAGTCAATGCATTTGCAATCAGCTGAACATTTTTAGACTACGCAAAAGACGCAAACTTGCAAAAACCGTGCGTTCTTGCGTACTATCACCCATAGTGGAGCCTGGGCTTTGGTCAGCGTGTCTCTGCGGTTCAGTACGACATAGCCAGGCAGGCCGGGCAGCGGGCATGGGACAGCCATCAGTTAAAGGAAATAGTTCACCTTCAACATTAGTTTTAAACTGAGATAGCAGTTCTGTAGCCCGTGTTGGGAAACCCCTATCTGCAAGTGTTCTTGACTGAAAAGACTCTCCAGCCGAATATATTTGAGTTTTTGGCGAAGGAATTCGGTGCTGGCGAAAGAATGTTGTACTGGTTCTAGCCCGGGCAGAGGCTATACCATCAGCCAATCAGCTTGCAGCTGGTGCTAGCAAGCAATCACCGGCCGCCGGTTGGCACATCTCCAATGCGAGTCTATCTTTACGAGACTACTTTCGAATCTGATTGGCTGAACCATATTTTACATTCGCGTGACGTCAGGACTCTGACTCAGAGAGTATGCATATAGTTTTGATAAACAATACAAATGTACGGCCTTCTGTCCTGAATCGGCGCGATATAAGGCCATTTTTGACAATATAAAAATAAATTTTATTACAAATTATAATCAAATCGTGTTGGGTAAAAAATTTCCAAGGTGAACTATTTCCTTAACGCTCTGTAACGCGCTGCATCGCCCGGCGACCCCGGCGAGCAGTCTTAGTCAGAGTGTCTCTGCGGTTCAGTACGACACCGCCAGGCAGGCCGGGCAGGCCGGGCAGGCCGGGCATGGGACAGCCATCAGTTAACGCTCTGTAACGCGCTGCATCGCCCGGCGACCCCGGCGAGCAGTCTTAGTCAGAGTGTCTCTGCGGTTCAGTGCGGCACAGCCAGGCAGGCCGGGCAGGCCGGGCATGGGACAGCCATCAGTTAACGCTCTGTAACGCGCTGCATCGCCCGGCCACCCCGGCGAGCAGTCTTAGTCAGAGTGTCTCTGCTGTTCAGTACGGCACAGCCAGGCAGGCCGGGCAGGCCGGGCATGGGACAGCCATCAGTTAACGCTCTGTGACGCGCTGCTCAGGCCGCGGCACCCGGCAGCCGGAGTCGCAGACAATGCCACCGCGGCCAGTCAAACGAATGGCCAACGTCCAGCCATGCGCGGCAGCGTGGTGCCCCAGGGCACGACGCCTGCGCCTCTCACGCCGGGGATGAATTGGTGGAGCTGTGGCTCGCTGTACAGATGGACAGGAGCCGCGCGGGAGAGTACGCCAGGTGGATGTGTCAGGCTCAGGTAGTTGGTGGCTGCTGAGATATGCAGCAGGGGGCGTCGAGACCTCCTGGGTGTGCTGCACCTGTGTAGTCGCGTGTGCTGATGTTGGGAGTGTGTCAATGGCAGGGTGAGAGCGGCACTTACGATTATCTGGAACGACGTGCCATTGTCGAACGCGCCGTGAGCCTTCACCGTCCTGCCGAGAGAGAACAATACGAGTGCGTTGTTACGCAGTTATACCAGGCACCGCAAGGCCGAGACATATTCAATACGGAGAAACAGTGAAGCTACCATAGGCATTTGTATCATTTCACGACAGATAATGTTTCCATTGGTGCAATGTAAGACAACAGCAATGAAGTTTCTGATCGAAAAACACTTCCATTTTATATGAGATGTGACAGGGAATACAAGCAACGCACAAGTACTTATACTTCACAACAACGTTGCTGATTCATTGGCGAACATAAAGTATGTGAGCGATTACTCAAATGCTTTGCGAACTCGGGGACTACATGCAAACGGAATAAGTTGAACAAAATTAGTTCACTGTGAAGGAAGGTCTAGTGAACAATGTCCAGGTACTTCTGTGATGTTAGCAAAATGTGATTGCAGCAAGTGCATCCGGTTAAGGTGAAGTTCTTCTTCCGAAAAGCCGAATATCGACGATATTAACGACTACAAGCCAACGTATTTAATGTCTCAGATCCCCGACCTGGCGTTGTTTTATTGTGTAAATTTGCAGCATTTGCAGAAAAGTTTAATTCGTGCTGAAATCGCCGACCTGCAGATGTCATCGTCATACCTTTTACCTAAAATGGTACCGAAATAGTAACGAGGCATAACACTATTTTACTTCGTTGACACAAAAATATGCACTTTTAGCACTGTTGATAGCAACAATCACGGAAACGTAACGGGCTTTCACTGCACGCAACCTTCCACCAGGAAATCCAGTAGCAGTGAAATCTACAGCTGCATATATAGTTAGAGAAACAGATCATGACGAATCCAATGAAGCCATGCGCCTGCCTTCGCAAGAATTGAAGTTCGCACGTGAACCACTTTTCATTTTGCTTGCTAATCACTCGGCACTCAGAGCCGAGTCGGTCGGGTCAATATTTTGTTACCCGGCTATTTTCTATCACCATGTATCCAACCCGTCACTATTATTCCCAGCGATATTTCGTCATTCCATACTTTGATACCTCGGTGTGTAATTGCACCATTTATCAACGTCGATAGCTTGTTATTCGACCTTCCAATGTCGATATTATTTCCGGTAACCGCATCCCACGATACCCAGAAAGATCCTGACGTAGTCTTGAACACGCCTTACGTTCTGGGGCTTTGTGTAAAAGCACTACGTCACGCTGGCCATTACATGACATATGCAAATAATAAATGTACACCACCATCCGGTGGCTATTAACCCGTGTATCTACACCGCGGTGCGGCATAACTAAGCAGGCGAGCTGTAGATGAGTGGTGTAATTATATTATTTATTACTTGATTGCCGTCAGAGCCGTGTGTTCTATGATATGATAGACGGCTCTGGCTCGCTGAGCGCATCATTCCAATATCCGGGCTGTACTGATACCCGTGGGAACAGGCGCACGGGACTAAGCTTTCCCACCTCTTCCAAGGTTGAATATTGCTACGTTGTTTTAATGTGAATTGATTATTTTACTGGTTCCAAATGCTCACCGTTTGAGCTTTATAATATGACATGACAGTTAAATACCATTATCATATGTACTTATGTTAACCCGCACACTGCAGGGGCTTTGCGCCGAACACGAACTGCAGGGGGGTTGATTTCTGCCTCCCCCTGATATCTCGAAAACTACGCTACGTAGCGAGAAGCGAAAAAGGGAATTTGATATCTTGATACATGTTCTATCGAAAGTATTTTAGTGTTCTTTTAGGTCAGGTCAAAATTGAGGTCACCAGAGGTCATCAAAAGTCAAATTTTCCAGTTTTTTCCTGTTTTAGGACATCGCTCCAGAAATTCCCATATATCTCAGAAACGATGCTAGTTAGAAACAAACGGAAAAAAACAAACGCCAGCCAGTGAAATTTTCAATCGCTAAGGTGTCCTCAGATTTGATCTCAGGTCAATATTTGAGGCTCCAGAGATCAAAAAGAAGAAAAAACTTTGTTTGGCTAAATCGTTTTGAATGAGGCGCTTTGAAAAGGCGCTTTGATACATGGTGACCTTGTTAAGTCAACTTAGCAATTTGACCTCAGGTCAAGGTCAAGTGGTGACCCAAGTAGGGAATGTTGCATATGGGAAGACGTATCTCGACGATACAAACACATTGATGTCTGTTTTACTTCTCTATCTTCATTATGTCGGGAGTTATTGACCAAAAAGTGATGGTGACCTAGCATGACCTCAAATGACCCAATAGGGGTCACTGAACAAAAATTACACTTGGATCATCAATAATATCCTATAATAACATGATACAGAAGTAATTGGACTAATATCATGCATATCCTTGAAATAGGAAGCATTTGTATATTTCCCCATTGACTTATTTTGGGAGGTTAAGAAATTGACCTGACCTTAAGTCACCGATATCAAAATTCCGAGATAAACGAATTGTCAGTACTTATGCCCTTATGACATCCTGTAAGTTGTAAACTGATCGGTGAAAAACTCTGGCTTTGGCACAACTGCAAACATTTTTGGAGGTGGGGTTACTTGACCTGGTCTGATGACCTGACCTGAGATGACTCGAGGACATTTTTGTTTTCAAGTGTGCGCAATTGATGTACTAACAGGTGTGCCAAAACCCGGCGGGGCTGCGCGCCGCTGTTTTTTCGCTATCTTTGAAAAACCTGAGGGGGGGGGGGGGCGGAAATCACGGGTTAAAAGGGCAAATAATGACCATTTCCCACCAAAATGGAGTTATCACTTGAAATCGACCGACAAGACCAACATATATTGTAAATGTATTACATTTTGCATATAAACATTCCTACCGAAAGATATTTCAAGTTAAAGTTGATAAGCCTTCCACACTTTAACGACCGGTACTTGGTAACGAATTTCGGTGTTCACCAAAATCCGGTATTGCTTTTTGACAAAATGGTATGGAAAATATGCCTTCTACTCTGTTTATCGTGATTATGTGCCTAATGCCCTTAAAAATCAACAAACATTGAATAAAAAGGCAACCAAATTAGCAGTTAACTTATGCACCCAACGACGGCCCGTTAGCGGTTGCGACCCTCAATTTGTGAAAATTAGTTAATATATTTTCAACATTAGGCGTTGTGTTTTGTTTTGTCTCTGACTGTATATATCACTAGGCTTATCATTAAAAAGAAACATTTGTTAAACAAAATCATGAAACAATACAAAAATGGCAATGAAATTGGAAGTGCCCCGTGACGACGCTATTTTAAGAGGCTATACTTTTTCGTTGGTCCATGATACTTGGATATCAACCATTGTGCCTGAATCTGCAATGTATAAGGATAACCCAAATATGAAATGAAGATATTTGGCCCCACGGTTAAGCTCTCGACATCAATAGATTGAAGATACGTCTCCCGAGGCAAAGCCGAAATAGCACTGAACAATTTCGGCGTTAGTCTTGGTCTTTAATAATTTGATCTTTTGAAAGAACGTCATTCTATTACCAGTAAAACGCCTTTTTGGGCGATGACCTAGCGGGCGCACACTGGAAAAGCTAAAACAGGTTTGAAATATGAAACGGTACGGGAGCACACGTGGTAGTAACACATAGTCCTTGTAGTCCCTTAAGTCCCCCATAACAAAATTGCCAGGCCTCCATGCATGCCAACATGAACATTAAGTTTGATTAAATTGTACATGATTTCCTTTCTCGAATCCGCCAAAAGGGAGTACGTCCTGGGTGCATGATTCAGCGTATACAAAAAACGAATGCTTAGATAAATCAAGCCATTTTTGATCAAGAATGATTTTTGTTCATTTCGACGTCTGCGGGTGCCACGCGCTGTGATACCACCCCTATCAGAACGCACCATAACAAAATCAAAATTGATTTGATGGTCCTATCCAATGGTGAAAACCCAATCTCAATGGGAGCAGTGGTTGTAAAGTTATTAGCTTCCGAAAAGCATATTTATGGCCGGGTCGGGCCGGGTCAAATGTACATTTGTCTAGTAAGTTGACGAGAAACCTCACGTGCGCTTCGCGCCCGCTCGGTAATCATAAACATTTTTTCCTGAATGGCATCCTTCAAAAGGGACAACTCTGGTTGCAACACTCTCATATAACAAAGTAAAAATGTGTGGCTTGAAATATCGCTGCGTTTGCAAGTTTGCAGAATATTTTAGTCTGCGCCTGCTTACAATGGGATTTTAATTCGTGAACACTTCGATCAAACGCTTATAGCTCATAAACTAAGTTCATAGTAAGAGAAAAGCTACTTTGACTCATTCGGCATAACCCGCAATTTTGGGGCAAAACCGAAATTTTACATTTTCATAGATTTTGTTTTGTAACAGCTGAATTACATCTGATAGCTTAGATGTCAAGCTTTTTTATAGCCAACTGATGTGGCTTGTCAATTATATTTGTAGATATTATGTAGAGTGATTTGTCTGTCCGCTACATAAAAGGTCCGCTACATACAAACATAAAAGGTTTGGCGTTACCCTAGTCTCCCCTACTTTAGGAGCAATACGTCAGTGAAAATATATATATATATATATATATATATATATATATATATATATATATATATATAAATATATTTTTAAAAAATATTGGATTTTGTATGATTTGTAAAATTTTAGCTGATTTTGTCGTCAAACTCGTGTGTAGTGACGTCACTAAATTCGCTATATCTCGAGACAACAAATCAACGAAATTGTTTCATTTTTTGGCATAGAAGACGTTAAATTGATGTCGGAGAAGGTACCCAAAGTTTCACGTTGATAGCGCAATTCGTTTTTGAGCTATTGTGAAAGTTCATCGGGGGGGGGGGCGTTATCTCCCCAGTCAATGGCGGGTTAACCCGCCATTACGTGTAAAATAATCCTTAAAACATGTCTCGCATGACTTTCGTAGATCTTTTGCATATAGTGACCTTTTGTGACCTGACATTGGCCTTGACCTTTGCCAACAATTTCACTTTAGTTCATGCGGGATGTGTATTATACCTTTTAGAGCACTTTGGGTTATAATGGTCGCAATTGAAGGCTTTGTATGGAGAGTATATGACCCATACACTGAAATATCTCGATTTTGACCTTTGACCTGACCGTGATCTGACATGGGACCTCAATTTGACAATTTTCTGTTTGAATGCTTTAGATGCGCCTCATTGAGATCTTTCGAATGCCGCCTTGTGCGTCTCGATGCGATCGTTGGTTCGGAAGATAACCAGGGGGCGATATCCCCCCCTCCCCCAGTCAACGAACTGAAGTTCGGCTGAGACCCCAGTCAATGGCGGGTTAAGCTCAATATCATCGGAACTAAATTACCACAGAATGAGGCAGCGCGACACAAATATCATACAAATAATAGTCATGACCAGGGACTTAAAATTAAACAGGCATAGTGGGCAATAAACGTTGTCTACTTGATCTTGGTTGTTTAAAATGGTAACCAATTTAATCGGAGGACACGGCCCCAGAATCATCTCCACGGCCTCTCTCCATCAGCTGTGGCCATTTGACAACCGGGACTGACAGAGGCGAGATTGGCGGTGATCTTGGTTTATAAGCCATTTCAGGATCATCTGCAACCTTACATGTGTATCTGGCAAGGGCGTCGCCGTAGGGGGAGGGGCGGGGGGCACCGTCCTCCCCAGTCGTCAGGCTGGGGGGATTATCCCTCCCCAGTCTTGGAGACATAAATCCATACTTTGTTCGGAAATATTGCAGGTTTCAATATCATAAAAGCATTTAGAAAAAGTATCAGTGCAATGGAAGAATGGAAGGGATCAGGACGATATTTTTACTTTTCTTGAGGGAAGTTGACAGGAATTTAAATGGGATTTCGGTAGCAGAAAAACGGGCATATTATGGCGTTAATGTGCCCTAGTATAGCTTTATGGACGAGCGCGACACAATTCACAGTTTGTGGCCGAGACGAGGTCGAGGCCTCAAACTGTGAATTTTGTAGCGCGAATCCTCAAAGCGATTCAGCTGCAGCACGCAATAAATAAAAATCGAGTATATATAATCAAGTGATCTAAAGTACAAAAACTCCAGGTCACGTGACCTACTGACCACAAACTGCAGTTTGTGGACTTCCGCCTACAAATAAATATGTCTTAAGCTTTTTCACAAAAGTGCTTCAGTCAATGGTGAATAAACTTCAGCTGTACACTAATTGTTGTTTAGGCACACTTTGTGCTCGCTGAAAGGAAACACCGGCGGATAGTTTTAAGAGATGAAGGTTTTATGTGCAAGTTTTCAGTCACTTCGACCGAATAGCTGCAAAGAAATGAGCTTCTGAAAACCATGGCCAAGGTCGGGCCGCTCATACCTAGATTGTATCCCCTAGTTGACGGAAGACCTCGCTCCGTTCGGTAATCAAACTGTTTGTGCCGGGTCCTGACCAAGGACATGTATCCATTCAAAAGCTTCGGACTAAATATATAAAATAAAATATGCAAGCCATTTCGTTCCAGTTCTGCCCAAATGCGTTAGAAGTTTGCAAACCGATGTAGTTTTCGGATAACTACTTCATCCAGTACTCCAAGTGCATGGGATATACTACATCCGCATCCGTTTCGGCCAGCCGACCACAAACGACTACCCCGCACAACGAGCCGGCGGCAGTCACCGGTTCCGGGGCAATCCGTCCTTCTGGTACAATTACGGGCACCCCGGGTCGGCTAGCATGCAGGACTCTGAGATGCGCTGAGCTTACGAAGAAGATAGAAAAACACGCCAGTGACGTTTCCTTGTATCGCACCACCGAACTCCTAAATATCTATAAAAAAAAAATGACCCTGACCCTCATGACCACCGAGCCAGTGTCTCCCGAAAGCAAAAAGCCAGTCCAATGGCAGCCGGGTGGCGCATATAAGTTCTGATATTCACGGCATATTAAGAATAATTAGAATTGCAGTCTATTGTGATCAGGATCGACGCGAAATTTCCCTACGATAGTGCGATCCTACATCCCCACTAACATGCCAAATTTAGCGGTTATGACGGCAAGGTGCGCGGAGTTATTAAGCAATCGGATGACATCCGAACGGACAGGTGGCTGCCACTTCTTATAATTAGTATGAAATAGCTTTATATGTAACACGAATAACTAGGATATGTATCCCAAACAGCGATGAGCAAATCGCCTGGCAGTGCCTATCGAATATAGAGTCGTTCGAACAATATACCATGAAGACTTCCGAAGAAGTTATTGTTTTTCATATATCACCTGTTATAGTTTTAAATATAAAAATTAAGCTGGTAGTTACAACTAAAAATTGCGTTCCTAAGTAAAAATTATTTAAAAACTTATTTTCCTTCACATTGTCGCGAACCGTACTGACGGTTCATTCGGCACTTCGTCGTCCCCCCCCCCCCCCCACTCAAAAATCCGTGGCGACGCCCCTGGTATCTCGATATGGATTTTCGTCTCTCAGCTGTTTTGCATGTTATCTCTCACCAATTTGGTATATAAGGTTCACAATTTCGGTGAACGACAGGCATGGTGGTCGTCCGGCATGGGTGTTTAATTAACACGTATCTGCTTACACGTGGAACACGTGTGATTAACACGTATCTGCTGACACGCGGAACACGTGTGATTAACACGTATCTGCTGACACGCGGAACACGTGTGATTAACACGTATCTGCTGACACGCGGAACACGTGTGGTTAACATGTATCTGCTGGCACGCAGAACACGTGTGATTAACACGTATCTGCTGACACGCGGAACACGTGTGATTAACACGTATCTGCTGACACTCAGGACACGTGTAATTAACACGTATCTGCTGACACGCAGAACACGTGTGATTAACACGTATCTGCTGACACGCAGAACACGTTGATTAACACGTGTCTGCTAACACACAGAACACGTGTGATTAACACGTATCTGCTGACACGCAGAACACGTGTGATTAACACGTATCTGCTGACACGCAGAACACGTGTGATTAACACGTATCTTCTGACACGCATAACACGTGTGATAAACACGTATCTGCTGACACGCAGAACACGTGTGATTAACACGTATCTGCTGACACGCAGGACACGTGTGATTAACACGTATCTGCTGTCACGCAGAACACGTGTGATTAACACGTATCTGCTGACACGCAGAACACGTGTGATTAACACGTATCTGCTAAAACGCAGAACACTTATGATTAACACGTATCTGCTGACACGCGGAACACGTGTGATTAACACGTATCTGCTGACACGCGGAACACGTGTGATTAACACGTATCTGCTGACACGCAGAACACGTTTGATTAACACGTATCTGCTGACACGCAGAACACGTGTGATTAACACGTATCTGCTGACACGCAGGACACGTGTGATTAACACGTATCTGCTAATATTACGGTTCCAGACCATGAAAGGTTGGCGTCACCACCAAAGTTACTAGCTAGTTACCGACTTCTGGTCGTCCCAGATGGCCAAATGGAAAACTCAAGCTGGAATTTAAAAGTTAATCGACTTTCGTCAAATACATCGCAGTCAAGCGTGCACCGCTCACTACACCGGGCACCACCATCGTGACTACTTACCAGTCGACTGGTGAAGACCCGACCAGAAGCAGCACCACCTTCCGACTGTAGGACTTGCCGTCCCTCGGAGTCAGCACGTTCAGCGTCGCCTTCGCGCGATCCTGGGATCACAGGAACAGGTTACAACCATGCAAATGGCACGGACGCTGACGTCTCAAGAAACATACAACGCTGATCGGGAGCCGGGTGAGAAACACTGACAGGTAGCCGAACAACAACTCTCGGTCTCAGTGGCATCCAGTTAGACCGATCCCGACCAATTCTGACACATTGCGACACGGTATGACATGTTTGAGCACGTTTGAAGATGATGCGAGTGTGCGTGTGTACGAGAAAACAAATGTTTAAACTTGATAATGGCGTAATGCCGGAAGCTTGTTGTTCCCTCTTCCTGGCTTTTCTTCTCAAAATAAAAATAAAATCTGGCATGGTTAAGATCATTTTCCCTTACATAATGTTTGACTCATTTTGACCAAACATAGCACGGCACGAGCCAGAATGGCAAGAGGAACCGGCATTGCGCGATGCGCATTGCGCAATTTACCAAGAAGCTTAAAAGTGAGATTTGAGAAGATACACTTCCCCAGTCACACACCTACATAAGTCGCTTGAACACTAGGTATGTACCACAATCGCGAACGTCTCGGCCGCCCGTCACCGACTGCCCCGGGCTACGACCAGGGTCTCGTTCACCGACCCCGGGCTACGACCCGGGTCTCGTTCACCGGCCCCGGGCTACGACCAGAGCATCGTTCACCGGCCCGGGCTACGACCCGGGTCTCGTTCACCGGCCCCGGGCTACGACCAGGGTATCGTTCACCGGCCCGGGCTACGACCCGGGTCTCGTTCACCGGCCCGGGCTACGACCAGGGTCTCGTTCACCGGCCCGGGCTACGACCCGGGTCTCGTTCACCGGCCCCGGGCTACGACCCGGGTCTTGTTCACCGGCCCCGGGCTACGACCCGGGTCTCGTTCACCGGCCCCGGGCTACGACCCGGGTCTCGTTCACCGGCCCCGGGGCGATCCGGCCTACAAGTGAAGAGGTGAACACTCCGGTTAAGCCGTCCCGCATAACCCCAGGATGGCCGGGACGACAGCGCCGGATAACATAGTATAGTAGTTAATATAGTAGGTAGTAGTATAGTATAGTAGGTATGAAACGGCCTGGCACGGTCCGAGCAGGAGCATATATGGTCAGACCAGAGTTCGCCATGGGCTGGGCTGGCCCGATGGGCCATGGGCTGAGCCTGGGCTGGGCCTGGGCCGGGCCTCAGCTTTAAGGAAATCACTGGGCTCTGGATGGGCCTGCAGGCCTGACAATTTTGAAGATTTTAACCAGTAGTGCACTTACACAGCAACACACTGTTGCTGTGGCTGTGGCTTTTTTTGGGGGTTAGCATAGTTGGTTCATTGTTTCACATTTATAGTATACAGGTAAATATGCTAGGATAATTATTGCAAATTTTGTGAAAATAACTTCTTCTTTTTTTGAACGGGCTGAACCGGGCCTGGGCCTCAATATTATTAATTTGACCGGGCCTGGTCCGGGCCTGGACTTGGTGTTCATGGGCCTAGGCCGGGCCGGGTTGGGGGTTGGTGGGCCCGTGACGAACACTGAGTCAGACCAGTCGGATCGGTATACCGATCAAGAGCGACACCAAGCAACATGCAGTCTGGTCATCATTATGGGCGACTCGAGTATACCGATCGAGAGCGACATCAAGCAACATGCAGTCTGGTCATCATTATGGGCGACTCGAGTATACCGATCAAGAGCGACATCAAGCAACATGCAGTCTGGTCATCATTATGGGCGACTCGAGTATACCGATCAAGAGCGACATCAAGCAACATGCAGTCTGGTCATCATTATGGGCGACTCGAGTATACCGATCGAGAGCGACATTAAGCAACATGCAGTCAAGTCATCATTATGGACGACTCGAGTATACCGATCGAGAGCGACATTAAGCAACATGCAGTCTGGTCATCATTATGGGCGACTCGAGCATACCGATGGAGAGCGACATCAAGCAACATGCAGTCTGGTCATCATTATGGGCGACTCGAGTATACCGATCAAGAGCGACATCAAGCAACATGCAGTCTGGTCATCATTATGGGCGACTCGAGTATACCGATCGAGAGCGACATTAAGCAATATGCAGTCAAGTCATCATTATGGACGACTCGAGTATACCGATCAAGAGCGACATCAAGCAACATGCAGTCAAGTCATCATTATGGACGACTCGAGTATACCGATCGAGAGCGACATTAAGCAACATGCAGTCTGGTCATCATTATGGGCGACTCGAGTATACCGATCGAGAGCGACATTAAGCAACATGCAGTCTGGCCATCATTATGGGCGACTCGAGTATACCGATCAAGAGCGACATCAAGCAACATGCAGTCTGGTCATCATTATGGGCGACTCGAGAATACCGATCAAGAGCGACATCAAGCAACATGCAGTCTGGTCATCATTATGGGCGACTCGAGTATACCGATCGAGAGCGACATTAAGCAACATGCAGTCTGGCCATCATTATGGGCGACTCGAGTATACCGATCGAGAGCGACATTAAGCAACATGCAGTCTGGTCATCATTATGGACGACTCGAGTATACCGATCAAGAGCGACACCAAGCAACATGCAGTCTGGCCATCATTATGGGCGACTCGAGTATACCGATCGAGAGCGACACCAAGCAACATGCAGTCTGG
>JAXIVJ010001313.1:62500-115000 GCA_036785665.1 Chirona hameri | reverse complement strand
TGGAAGTTAACCCGCGCACTGCAGGGGGCGTTGATTTCCGCCCCCCCTCAGGTTTTTCAAAGATAACGAAAACCCGGCGGCGCTGCGCGCCGCCGTGTTTTGGCACACCTATTAGGTCATAAATTGCGCACACTTCGAAAAAAAAATAACCTCGGGTCATCTCAGGTCAGGTCACCAGACCAGGTCAAGTGACCCCACCTCCAAAAATGTTTGAAGTTGTGCCAAAGCCAAAGTTTTTCACCGATCAGTTTGAAACTTACAGAATGTCATGAAGGCATAAGTACTCACAATTCGTTTATCTTGGAATTTTGATATCGGTGGTTTAAGGTCAGGTCAATTTCGTAACCTCCACATAATAAGTCAATGGGGAAATATACAAATGCTTCCTATTTCAAGGATATGCATGATATTAGTCCAATTACTTCTGGATCATGTTAATATAGGATATTCTTGATGATCCAACTGTAATTTTTGTTCAGTGACCCCTATTGGGTCATTTGAGGTCATGCGAGGTCACCATCACTTTTTTTGTCAATAACTCCCGACATAATGAAGATAGAGAAGTAAAACAGACATCAACGTGTTTGTCTCGTCGAGATACGTCTTCCCATATGCAACCTGCCCTATTTGGGTCACCACTTGACCTTGACCTGAGGTCAAATTGTTAAGTTGACTTAACAAGGTCACCATGTATATAATTCGAAGTACCTTGACAAGCTAAACACAATGGCGTAAACAGTGTTCCGCTATCTTTATTAAGGAAAAATAATAGCAAAGAAACGATTTAGAAGAAAAAAACGGATTTTTTTCTTTTTAACCTCTGGAGCCTCAAATATTGACTTAAGATGAAATTTGAGGGCACCTCAGCGATTGCAAATGTAACTGTCTAGCGTTTACTTTTTCCGTTTGTTTCTAACTAGCATCGTTTCTGAGATATATGGGAATGTCTGGAGCGATGTCCTAAAACAGGAAAAACTGGAAAATTTGACCTTTGATGACCTCTCGTGACCTCAATTTTGACCTGACCTAAAATAACACTGAAATACTTTCGATAGAACATGTATCAAGCTATCAAATGCCTTTTTCTGCTTATCGCTACGTAGCGTAGTTTTCGATATCTCAGGGGGGGGGGGGCGGAAATCAACCCCCCTGCAGTTCGTGTTCGGCGCAAAGCCCCTGCAGTGCGCGGGTTAAGTGACCCCACCTCCAAGCAAGTTTTTGAAAGTCGTGCCAATGCCACAGTGATTGACCGATCGGTTTCAAACTCACAGGACTTAATAAGGTCATACGTACCTACAATTAATTTAGCTTGTATTTCTAATATCGGTGACCTAAGGTCAGATCTATGGGCGCAGACAGGCCTTCGTCAAGGGGGAGGCACAGCATTCCGAGGGGCCCCCCGATCAAAACCACAACCCCCTAAAAAAAAATGGCGCGAAATGGTATATCCTCGGATTTGGGCCACTATATTTTGCCGGGCCCCTAATAGTCGCAACAAAAAACGTCGGGCAGGCCCATGTCGAACAGAACCTATGCGTAGATTGACTGATAAGTTCTTGTCTGATAAAACAAAATGCGACAACTGATCCCTGTTGGCACCATGATGTGAAGTATTAACACGCGCACCGACTTGGGGGCGGATATCCGTCCACTGGGGTTTTCGTAAATATTAAAAAACGTCGACACGAAGCGCCGCCAAACTTGGCGTAACTCTTTGGGGAACACTCACCCAAATTGTGTGCATTTTTTTATCTCGAGTCATCTCAGGTCAGGTCAACAAGTTGCACGTTAAGTGATCCCACCTCCAAGCAAGTTTTGAAAGTTTGTGGTCGTGCCAAAAAAAAAGAAGAAAAAAAAGTGATCGACCGAGCGGTTTGAAACTCACAGGATTCATTTAGGCCATAGCCCATAAGTACCTACAATTCGTATATCTCGAATTTGTAATATCGGTGACCGAAGGTCAATTCGATTTGATAAACTTCCATTAGAAGTAAATGGAGCAAATGAAAACACGTAGAAATCCACAGAAAACGCTTAAATTTGACCAGTTTTCACCAGGTGCCTACACCATTCTTGTGCCAAATGCAAAGACCCAAGTCACATTTTTGTTATGTGACCTCTACGAAGTCAACTCAGGTGACCCTAGAGGTTACGTGTTTCTTATGCAATAACTCTTTGCCAAATGTAATGGAGTTATCAACATTGTGTTTCGCTCGTCGAGACACGTTGATTGATGTAAAATGTGAACTTGATCTGCCTTGACCTGAGCACAGGACAGGTCAATTTTCGAATATGACCTAACTAGGTCATGGCCATCCCATATACCATTCGATGTGTCTCGACAGAGAAACACAATGGTGAACACTGTAAGTATCACTCTATCATGCGTATATCAAAAGTGATTTCCTTAAAAACAATTCCGCTATTGTGAGAATGTTTCACGTTCGATGGCCTTCCCTAAGCTAACTATTGACCCGAGATCAAATCTGATGAAGCCTGAGTGACATCAAATTAAATTATCTTTCGCACTGGCGGATCCAGCCTTTCTCCGCGGGGGCATCTTTTTGTGGCCAAAAGGTACCCCCATTTTCCCCGCATATTTGAGCCGGTCGCCTTACTTTGGTATTCGAGCTAAGAAATGCACTTTTCAAATTCACAACAAACAAAACAAAACAAAAATCTCCGATTTTTTTCTCTCCTATTTTGGACGATCAAAAACACAACATTTCGAATATTCGAGATGGCTACTTTGAAGAGAATGTCATTTATTTTCTTTTGACGTTTTTATTTGCAATTTGCTTAAAAACTCTATTTTCTACGATTGTTCAAACATTTATAGTTTTTCCGCCAAAAATGGCATCACATGGCGTCATTAAAACGTCATTATTTCCCACAATACTGCATCAATTGAATTGTACTTTAGGTGAGAAGGCGTAGAATTGATGCAGAATAGGGTACTGCAAGTTTGACGTTGACATCTATCATAGTTTTGAAATTATTGAGAAAATCCGGGAGGGGGGCTGATTCTGCCCCCCCCCCCCCCCAGCGGGGTGCGGGTTAAGTGTCACCGGGGCTGCTTGAATTACATCAGGTGCGCTGTTTTGTCTATCATTGAAAGAAAGGGATACATACAAACTTCAAATTCAATCACTCGAGAGAAGAAGAAAAAACTTCCGTTTTCATGAAGTTTTCTCCTAACATCATTGTTTTTCACGTTCAGTGCAGGGAATGTGGGGCATACTTGTATTGCATGCCCCTCTCAGATTCCTGTGGGGGGGGGGGAATTGTCGCTGATGCCCCCTGGACCTACCAGTGCCAGCAATTATCGCCAAGGAGAGCCTCTGCCAGACAATTACCTAATGGAATTCATTTTCCCATTTTCGAAATTTGTATAAGCTATTGCGAAAGTCGTGTCATGCCGCGAAGCGGCGCGAAATTTTTCCGGTTTTTGACTGTGGATAGCTGGATTTTGACTGCTGCAATGACGATTTTACGATAAATTGGGAACGCGCGGGGGGGGGGGCATACTTCTATTGAATGCCCCCCTCCCATATTCCTGCGGGGGGGGGGGGGGGGGCATTTGCCCCTGATGTCCACCCCCCGCACTGGATCCGCCAGTAATCTTTCGGACGTTTTTTTTCTCGCGCGTCGCTACCTCTTTTTGTTCTCGAGATATAGACGGGTTTTGGTAAGGACACCCATTTATGGCCTAAATTTTACCTTTGGTGACCTTGTTTGTTTCGAGCTATCTAACTTGTTTCTGGTTTGTCGCTATATGTTGCATGACTTTTTAAATCTTGTAAGGGCGGGTATCCACCCCCCGTCGGTTCGAACCTGGTGCGAACCCCGTTTGTGCGTGGGTTAACCATTTTAGATGCACGCGCAAGGCACCTTGAAGGTCCCAGCAGCAACACAATCAATAAGAGGCAACACGGAACGTCTGGCCCTCAACATTTTACGTTGTCTCGATTGCTCACGTTTGTGACATATTACATTGGAAACACATAAATTCGAGGTAATTCACAGTCACTAATGTGTAGACTATGGAGTGTGGAGGAGCTTTACGCGAAACGATCCGTCGTAAGTTTGGAAAGACAACTTCAGAAAATAGCAACGTATAAAACTTCTGTTGAAAATGTTAGCGTTCACGGGATTTTCAAGTAGCTTGTCTTAGTTTATGGCCACTGGCAGATCCAGCAGGGGAGGGGGGGGGGGGGGGGGAGGGCGGCAAGCTGACATGCCCCAAACCGCCCAAATTCGCCCAAAATTTGAATTTTTCTGATTTAAAAAGACAAATTAACCCGCGCCCTGCTGGGGTATTCGGTCGAACACGCGGGGGGGGGGGAGATTCTGCCCCCTCGTTATATTCCAAACCAATAACCGCAGCGAGACGCGCAAGACCGTAATCGAAAGCTCTCAATGAGCCGCATCTAACGCTCACGAGACATTTTCAAAATAAGGTCACATCTCAGGACACGACAAGGTCAAAAGTCAAAATAAAGGTATTTTAGTTTTTGGTCCATGCTTTCCATCCAAAGCCTTAGATTGAGACTATTATCGCACAAAGTACTCTCAAAGATATAATGCATCTCCCGCATTAGGACAAAGTGAAAGTGTAAGCAAAGGTCAAGATCAGGTCACAAAAGGTCACTTTTTGCAAGAGGTCTAAGAAGGATATTTTACACGTAGAATTTGATTGTAGCAGCCATTTTCACAACCTGACACCATATATGGTCAAGGTCAGGTCATATAAGGTCAAAATTTGAAATTGATTCATCTAAATAAAAAGGCATGTCTCTAGACCAGTTTGTCTCAGAAATACAGTGGTGACATTTATGTGTCTGTATCTGGTCAATAAAAGGCAAACAAACGTAACTTAAAAAAATGACGGCATGAGTTACTTATACTTACGGAGCCATGAGCCAATTAAGATATTGCTTTGAAATTCGGTTTGGGTATCGCCCATACCTGGTTCACTCAGATATATTCCGTTTTTCATATCTTCAAGAAGAAGAAAAAATGTGAAAAGTTTTCTGAAAAAATGCTATATTTTTATTTTTAGGAGTAAAAAACCCAAACTTTCGCAAATATGTGAGAGTAGCTTTGAAGAGAATGCCATTTCCTTTCTTTTGACATTTTCCATTTGCAATCTGCTTCAAAACTCGGTTTTCTACGGTTTGTCAAACATTTATCGTTTTTCGACCAAAAATGGCGTGACATGACGTCATTAAAACGTTATGATCTCCCAAAGTACTACATCAATTTCATTGAACTTTTCTGAAAAGACGTAGAATTAATGCAGCATAAGGTACTGTAAGTTTTACGTCGATACCTATCATAGGGGTTGGGCTGAGGGGCCGAGGCCTTCTCGCATTGGGCCGAGGGGCCCTTCGGGCCCCTCGACCCAATGGGGGGGGGGGGGGCACGTGCCCCCTGTGCCCCCCCCCCTGGCTGCGCCCCTGGTGTGTGTACAGTGTATGTGTGTTAAATGAGGTCGCTTAAAGGAAATAGTTCACCTTCAACATGGGGTTTTGAACTGAAATAGCAGTTGTGTAGGCAGTGTTGAGAAATCCCTATCTGCAAGTTGTCTTGGCTGAAAAGACTCAAGTCGAAGATATTTGACTTTTTGGCGAAGGAATGCGGCGCATATATGATATACCGTACCGTCTGAAAGAGCCAGCTCTGCATGGAGCATGCACAGACCAATAACGCACACCATACAAATAATAATGTACGACCTTCTGTCCTGAATTGGCGCGATTTAGGACTATTTTTGAAAAGAGATAACAAAATTGTATTAAAAAATCACACAAAAATCGTGTTGTGAGAAATTTCCCGAAGGTGAACTATTTCCCTTAAATGACCCAGTGCTGGGAAAAGTTACCGTTCTTCCATTCTAATCGGCGACAAATCTATAGCCATCGGTGGAGTAATCGGTGACAAATATTAGACAGACAAGTAGGTACCACACCTTTGCAAATTATTACCTCTGTCATGATTCTCGCACCTATATATCAATAAGTTTCCCAATGGAAATCACAATTCTAAATAATGTTGTTATTCCAATGCGGAAACCCACTTTCGGTTAATCCTGCAGCTCCAAAATAATCCTGCAATTCTAAAATAATCCTGCAGGTAAAAAATATAAGCAAGCGATACGAGTTCGTTTGTTCACGGAACAAAACATGCGCAATAACAGCGATAATGAGCACTGTGCGCAGCCTGGCGGCTGGGAAACGGCACGTGAACGCCACACGCTGTTCAATTACAACGGAGACAGAATGGCAGTGTGGCTCCGTTAGGCTCCGATGAGATATGCAAGTACGGAACAGAGGCTGTCCAGCGGAGCGATAGTGATTTTTGTGTTGCGCAATATTTGTATGCGGACTGCGGCTCGCAGGGGGTGACACCGCTATAGCCACCTCGTTTGAGCCCGAAGCTTGATGTGACGTCACTGAAGGCAGAGTCACGGCATGTCACGGCGCGTTTCACAGCATATCCGGCAATTCACTGGGGCAGAATCATACAATTAAGCATGTGCTAGGAATTAATGGGCACTGAGAATTCACCACGCTCGTCTTCGTGAATCCCTGGCCGTACGAAACAGCGAGCTGTAACTGGCGGCTGAATACGTTTGCTGCGTGAGCGCGGCGCCGAACAAAGGATTGCTGGTTGTTAGAAAGAGTTAAAAAAAGGGCAACAAAAATGGTTAATTGTCTTGGTAGTTTACCTTATGAAGATAGATTAAAGAAATTGGGTATGTTTTCACTTAGATATAGAAGGCTAAGAGGAGATCTAATTGAAGTCTTCAAATTTGTAAATAGTCAGCATTCTGGATATTTAAAGGGTATGTTTGAGTTCAATAGGGAAAATCGAGGTAGAGGTCATCAGCATAAACTCATTATGAAACAAAGTAGGACTAGGCTACGACAGTCATTTTTCAGTAGAAGGGTTGTAGGACATTGGAATATGCTACCAGGGGATGTCGCTGATGCAGTGACACTTGCTTCCTTCAAAATTAGATTAGATAAATACTTTACAGAGAAGGGATTAGTTCATAAATACTCGTGGAATTAGCCTTCTTTTATGCAGGTAGAGTAAGGTGATTTGAAGGGGCGAGACTGGTGGAGGGGGGGGGGTGCAACCTCGGATGGGCCCAAGAGGCTCTTTGTTGCACTTTTCTTTTATGTCTTTATGTCTTAAAGGAGCCGGCTACCTACCGCCAGTGACGTCATCCGTTGGACAGCCGAGTTCAAGGTTGAATGGCTCGTGTCCTTACCAAATCGGTAGGCTGCCTACTAAGTTTACATACCTTCTGGCTTTCCAGTAAATACTAAATATGTGCAAGTGTTGACATCAGGATCTTGCTTTGACGTATCGGGTGTTCTTCACAGGATGTGGCATGGGTGCCAAATAACCTTGGTAGTTGTGGCGCCTGTAAACCCCACTGATTTACCTGTGTATGTGCTTAACTTCACTTAAACTTGGTTGGTAGGTACAGGGGCGCAGGAACTATGTCCAAGTCGGAGGGGGGGGGGGGGGGGCGGAGACATTCTGAAGTCGATTCTTTCCACTACATCTTCCACATTTTAACATTACGCCCATAGGCGTAATGTTAAAATCAAAAATGTTGGGTGGGCAGCTGCCCCCCCCCCCCCTGCCCCCCATTTCCTACGCATATGGGTAGATACAGAATCGTCACCTTTTTATGCAATTTGGTAATCTTTGACTAAGGTAGTGTGCCGCGCTATGCACAGTATGACAGCATATGGTAACATCAGAAAAGTAGCGGCATTGTGCACCACAGCAAATTTCCCATATTTCTTCTGACAAAGCTGATAAACTTAACTTAACCTAACCTTACCTATTAATAACAACAACCTTGTCGGAATAAATTTAGGCATAGTGCACCACAGCAAAATGACTGTATTTATTCTGACAAAGCTGTTAAACTAAACTAAACCTAAGATAAGTAACCTATGAATAATAATAACAGCTTCATTAGAATACATTTTGCAATTTTGCTGTAGTTGTGGCTGCGGCTTTTTGTTTTTTGGTTAGCATAGTTGGTTCATTGTTTCACATTTATAGTATAAAAGTAAATATGTTAGGATAATGATTGCAAATTTTGTGAAAATAATTATATGCTTAATCTGAACGGGCCGGACCGGGCCTGGGCCTCAATATTATGAATTTGACTGGGCCTGGTCCGGGCCTGGGCTTGGTGTTCATGGGCCTGGGCCGGGCTGGGCTGGGGGTTGGTGGGTCCGTGGCGAACACTGGTGCACAATGCCGCTGCATTTCTGATGTTACCATATGATACTGTGACATACCATACTGCCATACTGTGCACAACATGGCGTACCAACAGATACCTTAGTCAAACATAACCATATTTGTGTGTTGTGTGTGGGGACATCCAGTTTTTTTTCTTCTCACCAGTTTCCCATTCGCATAGGACTAATGATAAAATCCTGCTAATCATGGGGGGGGGGGGCAGAACTCTGCATTGAATCGATTGAAGTAGTTCAATACAAATTGCTTGAATTGAAGAAAATCAATTCACCACCATATATTTGTATTCATGAATCATGATTGAATCGAAACCCGCATGGAATCAAATTGAACGATTCTTAACAATTCAAGTGTGCATGGTAAATTGTGCAAATACAATGCAGTCCCAGTGGATACACCCATTTCTACTGAAATATCATTGCTGTAACAATGTTGTAATGATCATAATTCATATATACCTATGGCTTTGTAAGTTTCCACTTTTATTGATTTGACATATATTCAACATATATTTAAATGTTGAATAAAACGTGAATCAATTAAAATATTGTTTTGATTCTTTGAATCGGGCAAAATCCATTCTCAAATTTTTTATTCATAAATCAAAAGGTGATTGAATAATTCAAGTTCCAAAATAAATCATGATTGAACCATTCCCCAAAAGTTGAATCAATAACCAGTCTGGGGGGACAGATTGATACTGTAAGGCCTGGCCTGCAGCCCCCCCCCCCTTCAGGCAGGGTCCTAGGATTGCTTTAAAGCCATGGTGCAAGTGGGAAATTCAGCCTAAAACTAACAATAGAGAGTTGAAAATTCAGCCTAAGAAGACCATATGATGCACTCAGCATCGGTTTTTGCCAAAACTTGAACTCACCCATCAGGCAAGGTCCTACCAAATGTGTGGAAAAGTTATGCTATATTGGTCAAAGGCAGAATACCTGCTAGTTTAGTGACTGATGTGGATGTTGAGGTGCTAAAGATGTCTCATTTGTATAATTTTTTCCTCTAAAGTTGCCCATGTATGTGCTGAACTTGAACTTGGTATGTAGGTACAAGAGCATCACCCCTGTGTGTTACCTCTCCTCCCACTCCAACAGGATAATTTTAATCCTGCTAATCTGGGGGGGGGGGTGGCTGGGTGCAGAGTGATTCTGAGGGGCCATCTGATTTTTGTGTTCTATATTCATTTTGTGCTTTTAACGCCTGTGTTATTGTTGACAACCTTTGACTAAGGAACATATTTGCATGCTGGTGCACAATATGGTAGCACGTTATGATGTCATAGTACTATGTGGCAGACGGTAGCATTGCAAAAGTAGCAACATAGTGCACCAAGGCAACATTTTAATACCTTATTACCACAAATTGACTCCAGTAGTCGTCGCACCCTAAACCCCCAATCAACAAACAACAAAACCTATGTCTGTCAGTATCAAACGTTTTGTCTTGGAAAAGTTGACAAAATTGTAGGAAAAAACTGGTCACAAACTTGGGGCTTCAGAATCCCAACGGTGACACTCAGCTAGGGTTTCCCAGCCCTTTAATGACCGTTGACACGAGCAGGGAGGCCGGGTGGCCTGTAAGTTAAATTGGCCTGGTGATGACCGTTTGATGCCACCTGACACCGCTATAACCATCGGGACTCGCCCTGGCCCAGACATTTGGACCCGACCATGAGATACAGCATCGTACCGCGGTGTCTGTCTCCTGAAATCGATACTGCCATGGGCGTGGTGCCGCTGCCTGGGGCACGCGACGACAGGGTGCAGGTCCGAGATAGAGACCCGGGAGTCAGAGATGGCCATCAGAGTATCCAATGGAGCAAACCAGTATCTGGTACGGTCCAAACTCATCCAAGTTGGGTCCAGTTGGGCAGTTTCAGGCTGGATTAATTGCCTGCTCCGAACAAAATACTGCATATAAGCTTCGATCTAATCTTTGAGACTGCAGATTATGGTGGTTTAGAGGTATACCTCGTTCAATGCCTGAAATATACTATACAATACATCGGAGAAGCGAATAGTTACTGGGCGTCGCATCTTCGGTGATCCATTCGTCCCACCCTCCTCCAAACCCTCTGGTACATGCGTGGGAGAGGAGAGGCTACCAACCAATTGTGCCCTACACCGGTCAGTCCGCAGTGGCCTGAAGCCGAGCTGCTGCCCTAGCCTCTGCCCAGTCCCCCGCCAGTGCAGTTGCGGCACGCCCCGAAGCTAGGTATGGTGAAGCTTGGTCCGGTCGCCTGGTTTGTTATTCATACGGCTTTTCCTAATAGGGTCCAAAATATATTGATAGAAGCCCGTAAGCCTTCCATGTGAGGTATCCATGTGTTAGAGTCTCCTGGCCCTCCTGTTCTCCCACTAGAGGGCCACGCTGGCCTCCTAAGCCACCGAGTTGTGGTACGGTACGCCACCGAGCCACCGAGTTAACCGAGTCACTGCACTGGGGCCTTCTGAGTCACTTACAGGCTGCGCCGTTCGATCAATCGAGCTGCGTCCGGTCACGTTTTGCCACGCACCGTCAGCCACGCCCGGCGGCCAGCGTGACTCACTCACAGGAGTGTCGGCTGTGCCAGGAGTGCCAGCGGCCGTGGCACGAGGACCAGCTGTGCCAGCGTCCGTGACACGTGGACCAGCTGTGCCAGCGTCCGTGGCACGAGGACCAGCTGTGCCAGCGTCCGTGGCACGAGGACCAGCTGTGCCAGCGTCCGTGACACGTGGACCAGCTGTGCCAGCGTCCGTGGCACGAAGACCAGGAGTGCCAGCGTCCGTGGCACGAGGACCAGCTGTGCCAGCGTCCGTGACACGTGGACCAGCTGTGCCAGCGTCCGTGGCACGAGGACCAGGAGTGCCAGCGTCCGTGACACGAGGACCAGCTGTGCCAGCGTCCGTGGCACGAGGACCAGCTGTGCCAGCGTCCGTGGCACGAGGACCAGGAGTGCCAGCGTCCGTGGCACGAGGACCAGCTGTGCCAGCGTCCGTGGCACGTGGCTGTGCACGTGGCTGTGCCAGCGTCCGTGGCACGTTGACCAGCTGTGCCAGTGTCCGTGGCACGTGGACCAGCTGTGCCATCGTCCGCCAGTGTCCGTGGCACGTGGACCAGCTGTGCCATCGTCCGTGGCACGTGGGTCAGCTGTGCCAGTGTCCGTGGCACGTGAACCAGCTGTGCCAGCGTCCGTGGCACGTGGACCAGCTGTGCCAGCGTCCGTGGCACGTGGGTCAGCTGTGCCAGTGTCCGTGACACGTGGACCAGCTGTGCCATCGTCCGTGGCACGTGGGTCACCTGTGCCAGCGTCTTTAACACGTGGCTGCAGCGCCGTGCAGTGCTGTCCGCCCCAGTGCCAGTGACTTGGAGTCCACTAACCAACAGAGTCCACTAACCAACAGAGTCCACTAACCAACAGAGTCCACTAACCAACAGGGTCCACTAACCAACAGGGTCCACTAACCAACAGGGTCCACTAACCAACAGGGTCCACTAACCAACAGGGTCCACTAACCAACAGAGTCCACTAACCAACAGGGTCCACTAACCAACAGGGTCCACTAACCAACAGAGTCCACTAACCAACAGGGTCCACTAACCAACAGAGTCCACTAACCAACAGGGTCCACTAACCAACAGAGTCCACTAACCAACAGGGTCCACTAACCAACAGGGTCCACTAACCAACTGCATGGACACTGAACAGTCAGCTACACCTGGCTTGTAAGGATGTTTTTTTGTTTATAAATTTAGTCCGCATCTTTTGAATGGATGGATGTCCGAGGCCAGAACCAGCACTAAGCAAAGCTTGGTGCGCAGGCCCTAGCCTCCACCATCCGATCGCGCAATTCCTGGCAGCCGGCATAATTTAGAGGCGAAAGTTGTACGTGCCCGACATACCTGGGCACGGTCCGCCCCGCCCTCTGACGTCATCTGACCTTGAGTGCGACCGCTGCCACCGGCCCAGGCCATCCCAGGCAGGAGCAAATAGCGAGCGCCGAAGCGACTCGAACCCCGCCTGCCACTACCGGGTGGGGTCAGAAGCTCAGCGCTCTCCCTAGTCCCTACTGAGCTACGGGGGCGGACAAATGTGGATGTGGTATATACCACAGCAGAAGACGTAAAGGCGACCACATGACGCGAGGTCATAGTTCATACAGGTGCATCGCTGTCCCCGCCGGCCACCCACCCGGTACCAAGTCGGGCCTTTCCGCTCGGCACAGGTATACCACACAAGTCGTCATTAGTCATTGCTAATGGACACGGAACAGCGCAGTGGACAAATTCGACAAACTACTCACTTACACACACACACACACGCACACGCGCACACGCGCACACGCGCACACGCGCACACGCGCACACGCGCACACGCGCACACCGCACACCGCACACCGCACACCGCACACCGCACACCGCACACCGAACACCGCACACCGCACACCGCACACCGCACACCGCACACCGCACACCGCACACCGCACACCGCACACCGCACACCGCACACCGCACACCGCACACCGCACACCGCACACCGCACACCGCACACCGCACACCGCACACCGCACACCGCACACCGCACACCGCACACCGCACACCGCACACCGCACACCGCACACCGCACACCGCACACCGCACACCGCACACCGCACACCGCACACCGCACACCGCACACCGCACACCGCACACCGCACACCGCACACCGCACACCGCACACCGCACACCGCACACCGCACACCGCACACCGCACACCGCACACCGCACACCGCACACCGCACACCGCACACCGCACACCGCACACCGCACACCGCACACCGCACACCGCACACCGCACACCGCACACCGCACACCGCACACCGCACACCGCACACCGCACACCGCACACCGCACACCGCACACCGCACACCGCACACCGCACACCGCACACCGCACACCGCACACCGCACACCGCACACCGCACACCGCACACCGCACACCGCACACCGCACACCGCACACCGCACACCGCACACCGCACACCGCACACCGCACACCGCACACCGCACACCGCACACCGCACACCGCACACCGCACACCGCACACCGCACACCGCACACCGCACACCGCACACCGCACACCGCACACCGCACACCGCACACCGCACACCGCACACCGCACACCGCACACCGCACACCGCACACCGCACACCGCACACCGCACACCGCACACCGCACACCGCACACCGCACACCGCACACCGCACACCGCACACCGCACACCGCACACCGCACACCGCACACCGCACACCGCACACCGCACACCGCACACCGCACACCGCACACCGCACACCGCACACCGCACACCGCACACCGCACACCGCACACCGCACACCGCACACCGCACACCGCACACCGCACACCGCACACCGCACACCGCACACCGCACACCGCACAACCGCACACCGCACACCGCACACCGCACACCGCACACCGCACACCGCACACCGCACACCGCACACCGCACACCGCACACCGCACACCGCACACCGCACACCGCACACCGCACACCGCACACCGCACACCGCACACCGCACACCGCACACCGCACACCGCACACCGCACACCGCACACCGCACACCGCACACCGCACACCGCACACCGCACACCGCACACCGCACACCGCACACCGCACACCGCACACCGCACACCGCACACCGCACACCGCACACCGCACACCGCACACCGCACACCGCACACCGCACACCGCACACCGCACACCGCACACCGCACACCGCACACCGCACACCGCACACCGCACACCGCACACCGCACACCGCACACCGCACACCGCACACCGCACAACCGCACACCGCACACCGCACACCGCACACCGCACACCGCACACCGCACACCGCACACCGCACACCGCACACCGCACACCGCACACCGCACACCGCACACAGCACACCGCACACCGCACACCGCACACCGCACACCGCACACCGCACACCGCACACCGCACACCGCACACCGCACACCGCACACCGCACACCGCACACCGCACACCGCACACCGCACACCGCACACCGCACACCGCACACCGCACACCGCACACCGCACACCGCACACCGCACACCGCACACCGCACACCGCACACCGCACACCGCACACCGCACACACACACACACACACACACACACACACACACACACACACACACACACACACACACACACACACACACACACACACACACACACACACACACACACACACACACACACACACACACACACACACACACACACACACACACACACACACACACACACACACACACACACACACACACACACACACACACACACACACACACACACACACACACACACACACACACACACACACACACACACACACACACACACACACACACAGCTCTCACAGCTCTCAGAAGCGATTACTGCATGTGCCGGCTCGTTCTCACCAGCGTACGGTCACACGTCACGGAGCGCCATCGGTGACCGGTTTCCCACACCGGCGCCGACGGCCGCTCACTGGCCGGCGGCTAACAATCGAGTGTCATGTCCGGTGCCTCTGCGGCTATCGGTGGCAGGTGGCCGTGTCGGTGCCTCTGCGGCTATCGGTGACAGGTGGCCGTGTCGGTATCTCTGCGGCTATCGGTGGCAGATGGCCGTGTCGGTGTCTCGGTGTCTCTGCGGCTATCGGTGGCAGGTGGCCGTGTCGGTATGTCTGCGGCTATCGGTGGCAGGTGGCCGTGTCGGTATCTCTGCGGCTATCGGTGGCAGGTGGCCGTGTCGGTGCCTCTGCGGCTATCGGTGGCAGGTGGCCGTGTCGGTGTCTCGGAGTCTCTGCGGCTATCGGTGGCAGGTGGCCGTGTCGGTATGTCTGCGGCTATCGGTGGCAGGTGGCCGTGTCGGTGTCTCGGAGTCTCTGGGGCTATCGGTGGCAGGTGGCTGTGTCGGTGTCTTTGCTGCTATCGGTGGCAGGTGGCCGTGTCGGTGTCTCGGAGTCTCTGCGGCTATCGGTGGCAGGTGGCCGTGTCGGTGTCTCTGCGGCTATCGGTGGCAGGTGGCCGTGTCGGTGCCTCTGCGGCTATCGGTGGCAGGTGGCCGTGTCGGTGTCTCGGTGTCTCTACGGCTATCGGTGGCAGGTGGCCGTGTCGGTGCCTCTGCGGCTATCGGTGGCAGGTGGCCGTGTCGGTGTCTCTGGGGCTATCGGTGGCAGGTGGCCGTGTCAGTATCTCTGCGGCTATCGGTGGCAGGTGGCCGTGTCGGTGTCTCTGCTGCTATCGGTGGCAGGTGGCCGTGTCGGTGTCTCGGAGTCTCTGCGGCTATCGGTGGCAGGTGGCCGTGTCGGTATGCTAGCGTCTGGACGCAGCTTGACTGCCCTGCAGCCACGGTCGCATGCTCTCGCACTATTACCCTACTATTACATTTAGTTATATTATTTACTTCACTATTCTTGTACCCCTGTCCGACTGCTCGGCTGGCCACCGGTCCCGCCACCGGCACCAGAAGGTTCACACTCGAGGGTCGCACTCTATCCTGCCAGGCGGTCTGTCTGGCCTCTCACCTGCGGCGTCTGGTGGCTGCTGAACTTGGTCGACAGGCGGACGGTGTGCACCTCCTGTGCGGCACGCGTCAGACAGTTCCCCGCACAGCCGATCGATGGTACCGGCAGGTGGAACTCCCCAGAGAAGTCCGGCGGCGACAGCGGCTTCACCACGCACAGCTCCGGCCCGCCTGCCGGTCAGGTCAGCTCAGGTCAGCTCAGGTCAGCTCAGGTCAGCTCAGGTCAGCTCAGGTCAGCTCAGCTCAGGTCAGGTCGGTCAGTTTTTCAGGTCGTCGCGCTATTTCAGTCGCACAAACAAAGCCAGTTCAAAAACAGAAAACTCATATTATGCACTATATGTGAGCTGCTCTCAGACAATTTTGAGAGACCAGCTTGAATAAATGCATGAACTGGGTGCTGAAGTGAGCCACAACCAGTCTTCACAGCACTCCAAAATAACATAAAAATCACACAATAAATTAGGAAATCTCCGGTATACCTAAGTCATGTCATGGGCACATACTAACACCTATTACGACTCCTACCACGGTAAATCCGGGACATCTCTGGAGAGTCATGCCATTGGCAGATACTGCTCCGTACCCCCCCCCCCCCCCCCCCCCCGGCGTATGAACCGCGATGTGTGTTCACAACACACACCTGGCGCTGGTCGTCCTGACGGCGCCACAATAGCCTCTGCTCAGGCGCTACATGGCCTCTCGGTGGCGCCACAATAGCCTCTGCACAGGCGCCACATGGCCTCTCGGCGGGACGTAATACATACGCTGCGGGGCGGCCGCCGACCAGCCATTAACGCCGGCCGCCTGGCGTGATGAAGCCACCCAGCTCCCGGGGACTAGGATCTTCAGCACTGCCGTCCAGTTCCTGGGGACCAAGGCTCCCGCCATCCCAGCTCCCCGAGACCAGGGCCTCCCGCCATCCCAGCTCCCCGAGACCAGGGCCTCCCGCCATCCCAGCTCCCGGAGACCAGGGTCTCCGCCATCCCAGCTCCCGAGACAAGGATCTTCAGCACTGCCGTCCAGTTCCTGGGGACCAAGGCTCCCGCCATCCCAGCTCCCGGGGACCAGGGTCTCCCGCCATCCCAGCTCCCGGGGACCAAGGCTCCCGCCATCCCAGCTCTCGGGGACCAAGGCTCCTGCCATCCCAGCTCCCGCGGGGAACAAAGTTTCCCAGTTCCGGGAACCAGCCCCCCCCCCCCCCGCTCAGCTCCCGGGGAACAGTTTCCCAGCTCCGGGAACCAGGGTCTCCCGCTCGCCGTCACGGGACCAGCTCACGGGACCTCCAGCTCACGGTCCTGCCAGTTGCCTGGCTGCAATCGTCACGGTAGCATGAGTTCGTAACACTGTCCTGCTGAACGGTCTGCACAGCACTGTCCTGCTGAACGGTCTGCAGACCACAGCACTGCCCTGCTGAACGGTCTGCAGACCACAGTACTGCCCTGCTGAACGGTCTGCAGACCACAGCACTGCCCTGCTGAACGGTCTGCAGACCACAGCACTGCCCTGCTGAACGGTCTGCAGACCACAGCACTGCCCTGCTGAACGGTCTGCAGACCACAGCACTGCCCTGCTGAACCCGGCTCTGCCAGTCGCTGACGGCAGCTCGACAATGCCACCAACCACGCAGCCAGTGCACGACTAATCTGCCGAACAGATGTGACACAAGCGTGTTCTTGTTATAACTCCCAGGATCAGAGAGTTAAAGAATGCTGGTGGTGATTAAGACTGGAACGTGGAGTTCACTGATTCCAATGTCTCATCTGTAAGAAGCGCTGGTGCACATTCCACGCCAATTTTCTCGTTAGCTGATAATCATGGGCGCAGCCCGGGGGGGGGGTAAGAGGGGCAATTGCCCCCCCCCCCCCTTTACGGATCACAGGGGGCCCGCCGAGATTGGCCCAGATACCATTTGCATTAGCTAAATTGCTTTCAAAAAGTCACAGAGGAGCCCTCAAACCAGGCAAGGGTCACTCTGGTGAATGCCAAGGGCCCTTAGAGACACTGAAGGGCTTTTGAAGCCACAGTAGAAGACCATTCGAAGCCAAAGCGAAGCCCAGAGGGCCTCTTGGGCATGTCCAGAGGCCCATTGAGCCCACCGAGGAGCCCAAAAAGCTGTCCAGGGGCCGCTTGAGCATGTCCAGGAACCTTTCGAGCATGCCCTGGTGCCCATTGAGCCCACTCAGGGGTCCAACAAACCTGCCCAGGGGCTTCTAGAGCATGTCCACTTGTACAAGGGCCAATTGAGCCCACCCACGGCCCAACAAACCTGCCCAGTGGCCTCTCGAGCATGTCCAAGGGCCCATTGGGTATGTTCATGGGCCTCTCGAGCCTGGCCATTATTGTCTGTTTTGGGGCCTCTTGAACATGCCCAGGGACCATTATAGTTTTCCCAGAGGCCTCTCGAGCTTACCTAGGGGCCCATTGAGTCTGTCCAGGGGTTATTAGAGTCTGATCAGGGACCTCTCGGCTTGCCAAGGGGCCATTGAGTCTGTTCCGGGCCCTCTCGAGCTTATCCAGAGGGCCATTGAGTCTGTGAATGGGGCCCTCGAGCCTGCCCAGGGGTTGCTAGCCGTCGCCTGGAGCGCCTGCTATAGCTGAGTGCCTGCTAGCCGTGGTCGGTGCGGTCATAATGAGCGGTGATGTGCTGTACTCTGACCCACCTGGTGCAATGTTTTCTTGGGTTTAAAAATATGGTAATTTGATAAGTCTGATGTATTTTTGAATTCGGAGGGGGGGGGTGATGGTAGTACAAAACAATTTAACAATTTTCCTCTCAGGAGAGTGTGTGCTGCAATATTTGTTAGCCAGGGGCGTCGCCGACGGGAGGGTCGGGGGGAGGTCTGGGCAAACTCCCCCACTTTAAAAAGGCGGGGGAGGGTCAACACCCCCTACACATACTCACTTTTTGCGGGAAAAAATTGACAATTTATCGTAAAAATTGCCTGTGCAGTGCAGCCAAAAACCAGCTATCAAAATATAGCTGTCAAAAACTGGAAAATTTCGCGTCGCTTCGCGGCATAACACAAGTTTCGCAATTGCTTATACAAATTTGGAAAATGGGAACAATAATTTCATAAAGTGTCTGGCAGAGGATCCCCTTGGCGGTAGTTGCTGGCCTCAGGACCCATTCTCTTCATAAAATATTCACTTTTAAGTTTCAAGCAGGCTACATGATTAGCTAGTTTGCCGAGTTCCGAAAAAGGCAACGCGAACGCAAAGACAAGGAGATCGGGACCCGGAAGCTGCTCCAGCGGTGCACAATTTGCTGAACCGAAGAGCTAATAGTGGAAACAGGCCAGGACCATCTCCCCAAGCCATCTCACCTCACGGTCTGGTTCCAATATTAACATTTCGTTTCCAGGACCTAAAATAAAAAATGTATTGCCGCTTCGCGGCGTCACATCGGTAGTCATCGTCATAACGAAGCCATAACATCGTTATCGGTTCGTCGTAACGCTGAATTGAATGAATATCATTTTTAGATTCGTATCCTCTACAAGGCCCACCGCCTATATTTCTGGGCAAAAGGGCAAATCAGGCAAAACCGTAAAAATTTCGCGCCGCTTCGCGGCGCTAACTAACAAGTACATACCTACCTACTATAACATGAAAATCCACATAAAAATGCTGCAAAAGCTTAAATACACGTATCAAAATGGGGGTACATTTTTTCGTCATTTAAGCCGCCCCCACACTCAAAAGCCGACCCTCACCTGTTGTCAGCTAAGATAGGTTTTCTCTCCTGTACGTAACAATAACAATTAGTAATACGCTCAGTAAAATGCCTACTGAGGGTCCTGGTCCAAGATGGGCTCATCAAAAGTAGACGAAGACAAATTGTTAAAAAAAGAGGCCTCACAAAATAAAGTGGCCGAAATCCGTAGAGTTTTTCATATCCAGGGGTATTTTTGGGGGTGGGGGGTCTCTCCCAGGGGCCCCCCACCCCCTGAAGGTCTGGCTGCGCCCCTGCTGATAATTGACGACGCAACACATTTCACACAACTAACTGATAATCTGGTAATCTTTCCACTGAACGTTATTTCTCACACATTGCGGCTGATGACTACAAATAACTCGGTCGATTTAAGGCAGTTAGACAAATTCCTCGGCTACTGGCGTTCATCACGCAGGGTGGCCGGCCCAGGTGACATCACTCGGAGGCGTGCCGCTGACCTGTCAGAGGCCGGGGTGTCGGGTGGACCGAGGGGCCACCGATCTGCATTCTGCAGTCGCCGGGTGACCACCACCGGGTCCGATCGACACACTACGCTCTGCGCGGCGCGGGCGCCTTCTCAGCCATTGGCGGCGGCGAGGACGCCGCGGGGTAAGTACAGTGGGAGCGGCCGGCCACAGCGGAGCGGCCGGCCACAGCGGAGCGGCAGTGGTGGCTCGCACACCCACGCCGTCACACCGCACCGATCAGTCACACCGTCCAGCCCGGCTACAACCATCCCGACCGTGCACACAGTCCAGCCTGGCTACAACCATCCCGCCCGTCCAGCACCCCACCGATCAGTCACACCGCCCAGCCCGGCTACAACCATCCCGCCCGTCCAGCACGGCTCCAATCAGTTACACTGCCCAGCCCGGCTACAACCATCCCGCCCGTCCAGCACAGCCCAGCCCGGCTACAACCATCCCGACCGTCCAGCACCCCACCGATCAGTCACACCGCCCAGCGCGGCTACAACCATCCCGCCCGTCCAGCACCCCACCGATCAGTCACACTGCCCAGCCCGACTACAACCATCCCGACCGTCCAGCACCCCACCGATCAGTCACATCGCCCAGCCCGGATACAACCATCTCGCCCGTCCAGCACCGCTCCGATCGTTAACAGATCGTTAACGAATTTCCCGTTGATGCATTCGCCGCGGGTCTCACCGAAAGTGCACATCGACCGCTGCATTCACACTGCGGCTGCCTCAACAGCGGCCTCGGACACCCACTCATGTCGGCTTTCATTCTGCCACCGGAAGCTGCAGATTTCCGGTGGCTTCAGGTCGGCAGACGATAGTGACGGACAGGAAACCCGGGCATCAGAGGCCGGAGTCGTCTGCCGACTCACCGAGTGAGACCATGCGACAGGACGGTCATGACTTCAACACGACACGTTAATCGTCGCCGAGGTCATGACACCATAGGTGTGACCGGGGCGGTGTGATCAGGCAGTGTGACCGGGGCGGTGTGATCAGGCAGTGTGACCGGGGCGGTGTGATCAGGCAGTGTGACCGGGGCGGTGTGATCAGGCAGTGTGACCGGGGCGGTGTGATCGGGCAGTGTGACTGGGGCGGTGTGATCAGGCAGTGTGACCGGGGCGGTGTGATCGGGCAGTGTGACCGGGGCGGTGTGATCAGGCAGTGTGACCGGGGCGGTGTGATCAGGCAGTGTGACCGGGGCGGTGTGATCAGGCAGTGTGACCGGGGCGGTGTGATCGGGCAGTGTGACCGGGGCGGTGTGATCGGGCAGTGTGACCGGGGCGGTGTGATCAGGCAGTGTGACCGGGGCGGTGTGATCAGGCAGTGTGACCGGGGCGGTGTGATCAGGCAGTGTGACCGGGGCGGTGTGACCGGGGCGGTATGATCGGACGGGGAGACGGAGAGACGGAGAGACGGAGAGACGGAGAGACGGAGAGACGGAGAGACGGAGAGACGGAGAGACGGAGAGACGGAGAGACGGAGAGACGGAGAGACGGAGAGACGGAGAGACGGAGAGACGGAGAGACGGAGAGACGGAGAGACGGAGAGACGGAGAGACGTAGAGACGTAGAGACGGAGAGACGGAGAGACGGAGAGACGGAGAGACGGAGAGACAGAGAGACGGGGAGGCGGAGAGACGGGGAGACGGAGAGACGGAGAGACGGAGAGACGGAGAGACGGAGAGACAGAGACGATATACTATGGTGTCTATTCATATTACCCAAACAATTTCTAGCTTAAAACAGCAGAGCTCAAACCTTAAGAACACCTTATCAATCAAAAATTGGCAACAAAAAATCCCGTCAATTAGTCGTCTTTGTTTAAGGACAGAGGGTGGAATACAAATCAGCTTACAAAAACTTACCCACTCTCCAGAAACGTCGAATGGTTTTGGTATCATCAAGGATGGCAAACAGGCAATCACTCCATACATTACAACCAGTAAGGCGCCGTAGTTGGCGATGAACGAGCGAGCGCGAAGGAAATGTATGGGGAATTTCAACTTGATCGGGCAAGTAGTTTCTGAGATACAACAAGGGGTGCGCACGTGCAGAGGCACCCACCTTTGACTTGTGGAAAGGCGGCGGCTGAGAGGTCCCTAACCACACACCAAATTTGAACACAATCGGCTCAGCCGTTCCTGAGATATAGAATAGGGATGTGCACGTGCGTATGTGCAGAGTCACCCCACCCCTGAGTTGTGTGAAAGTGCCTAACCACACACGGAATTTGTACATAATCTGCCCAACCGTTGCTGAGTTATTGCGAGAAAATACTGTTCAACACCCCTCACGCGGCACGCGCCAAGCGCAGTGGTAGTCACCCACATGTGCCGGTACTGGTCTCAAACAGGGCAGGTTGGATGGGGCTGCTCAGCAAAGAAGTCCGCTTGTCAATCGGACGTACGGTTGCAGAGACATGAGCTTTTCAAAAGCGTCGCCACGGGCCGGGTCGGGTCGGGCCGCTCATAATCAGATTTTTCCCATACACCACGGTAGGACGAGCGAGCGCTTCGCGCTCGCTCGTAAATACAGTGCAAACTGCAAATTAATGCAATCAGTAATAACGAATGTTGATGTAATAAATCAATTACACACGTGGTGGTAATTATGGCATTACTGAGAAAACGTCGAGTCGTAAGTGGTGCCGTATGTCAAACTGTCAACATCCTGGAGACCGCAGCCGCCGTATTATAATGTAAAATTCACTTTTAGCCCTATTACGTTTTCAGCAGAAGCTGTTGGTTTGTTGGTTGTTTGCCGTCGGTCGGTCGGCGCGGTCCCTCAGCCCGAACCCGGCGGCCGGCGCGGTCCCTCAGCCCGAACCCGGCGGCCGGCGCGGTCCCTCAGCCCGAACCCGGGTCGGTCAGCCGGTGCGATCCCTCAGCCCCGAACCCGGCGGCCGGCGCGGTCCCTCAGCCCGAACCCGGCGGCCGGCGCGGTCCCTCAGCCCGAACCCGGCGGTCGGCGCGGTCCCTCAGCCCGAACCCGGCGGCCGGCGCGGTCCCTCAGCCCGAACACGGCGGCCGGCGCGGTCCCTCAGCCCGAACCCGGCGGCCGGCGCGGTCCCTCAGCCCGAACCCGGCGGCCGGCGCGGCGGCGTGTCACTGCCCGTCTGCCGGCTTCCGGTGTCGCCGTCACGGCGGTGATGACGCGCACATTATTCTATTAGCCACGCGGCCGGAGCGGGGCGCCGAGCCGCTGGGAACTGACGCCGTGCCGATCGCCGATAGATGCCGCCGTGACGCCGCCAGTGACGCCGCCAGTGACGCCCTCAGGCCGCCACGCCGCCGCCGGCCGGCCCACATCGACACAACTGACAAAACGGCCGGCCGCGGTGTGGCCGCGGTGGGGGTGGCAGCCGGCGACGCAGTGGCGACGGCTCCGCTCCGGTGGCTATGAACGGGCTCGGAACGCTCCCGTGCCTCCCACGTCTTCCGCATCTGCTGTACCTTCCACGCCTCCCCCGCGTCCCACACCTCGGACATGCCACCCCGGACGGACATGCCACGCTGGCCGCACGGCATTGCAAGCGGCCGTTTGTGCCGGCCGTGAGACATACGACTTCGGTGAAGTGTCGTTTTCCGAACGGCGCCCACCAGGGGTAGTTTTTATATGGGTCCGTTAATTTGGTAAATGAGTTTGTTAATGTACTGGCTGCTTTGCGGGTTGTAAATACTTGGAATTCCGGGAAACCATATTTCCGTTAGCGGTGCTCGGCTCCTGGCAAAATGTGTCCGTTGGTGCTCTGTTCTCCGTATAGAGTGTGTCTGTTGGTGCTCTGTTCTCCGTATAGTGTGTCCGTTGGTGCTCTGTTCTCCGTATAGAGTGTGTCTGTTGGTGCTCTGTTCTCCGTATAGTGTGTCCGTTGGTGCTCTGTTCTCCGTATAGTGTGTCCGTTGGTGCTCTGTTCTCCGTATAGAGTGTGTCCGTTGGTGCTCTGTTCTCCGTATAGAGTGTGCCCGTTGGTGCTCTGTTCTCCGTATAGAGTGTGCCTGTTGGTGCTCTGTTCTCCGTATAGAGTGTGCCCGTTGGTGCTCTGTTCTCCGTATAGAGTGTGTCCGTTGGTGCTCTGTATAGAGGGGAATTAAATGTGTTTTCCCTCTATACGGGGAAAACACATTTTTCCCCGTATAGAGGGGAAAAATGTGTCCGTTGGTGCTCTGTTCCCCGTATAGAGGGGCAAAATGTGTCCGTTGGTGCTCTGTTCCTCGTATAGAGGGGAAAATGTGTCCGTTGGTGCTCTGTTCTCCGTATAGAGGGGCAAAATGTGTCCGTTGGTGCTCTGTTCTCCGTATAGAGGGGCAAAATGTGTCCGTTGGTGCTCTGTTCTCCGTATAGAGGGGCAAAATGTGTCCGTTGGTGCTCTGTTCCCCGTATAGAGGGGCAAAATGTGTCCGTTGGTGCTCTGTTCCCCGTATAGAGGGGAAAAATGTGTCCGTTGGTGCTCTGTTCTCCGTATAGAGGGGCAAAATGTGTCCGTTGGTGCTCTGTTCTCCGTATAGAGGGGCAAAATGTGTCCGTTGGTGCTCTGTTCTCCGTATAGAGTGTGTCCGTTGGTGCTCTGTTCCCCGTATAGAGGGCAAAATGTGTCCGTTGGTGCTCTGTTCTCCGTATATAGAGTGTACCCGTTGCCGCGCTGCTCTGGGCAGAATACGTCCGTTGGCAGGACATAAACGTCACAATAGTGGTGGTGTGCAGTAGACCAGCGGCGGTGCCATGTGGTGTAAGAATCGGTTCAGCTTAGTCACTACTCTTCTAAGATGCCGGCAATAAAGTTGAACGCCGCCAGCATAATGCAAAGGTTTCCGGCGAAATCCGATGAGCATCCGACACTTTCAGTGAACGATATACCATTTTCCATGTTGTCCATGTATTTTGATTTGAACGACTTTAAGCCACTTCGGGCAGCTGTTGTGAGCTTGCTCTCGAACGTGGACTTGAATTCGCCTCGATAGTCACGATTCGTAGCTAATAAGACACTTGGTAGCGACCAGCTTGGTACGAGTGTGGTTTTACTTGGTCACAGCCACAGCTGGGTTGAATAAGATTCTTGTGTCATTGCACCTACATTTGCATGACATGCAAAGCTTGTATGATAAAATAATGCGATGCAAAAAACGCAACTTTGTAATCGGATTGCGCGGATTAAAAACATCGACTGTTTACTAAAATAGAACAACCCCTACTAACAGGATTGATGCACGCATATATTGAATTGCAAGCCACATCGGCGTACTTTGGCCATCACGTATGTAGGTATTACAGATACATGTTAAAACGAATATAACTAGTTTATTCGTTATCTATCTTGATCTTGTTCTAATTCTTACACAGGCCCAGAACTCAACAAAAATACAATGCCGTCAGTTTCGGCGAATGTGTCCGTGTCAGGATGAGCAGTGATTCACGTTCTGCAGGTTGTCTGGCCAGTTATAAGCCGACAAACATGGGTCCGGATCAGCGCGATAACTCCCACCTTCCAGGCAACACGTCAGCAAAACACCATCCAGCGGCCCACTGAGAATGACCTCACTTGTGCCAACACAACACCTGATCTACATCCGTAAATAGTACACGGTAAATGGTCCTCTGGTGCAGTCAACTTCCCGAAAATACTAGATAAGTCGGGAAACCAACACAGTACCTAGCCTGCACCTGTCAGGATGCATGTATGATAAATGTTCACATCTAAGGATCCACGCCCTTAGTGGCTAGTCCAACGTCAAATATTAAAATGAAACGAATAGAGAATTCCGCATGGGCAGTGTCTACATGCATACCCACCTAGGCACGGACCAGGGGCTCTGCCACGCCTTTGAAATTGGGGGGGGACGGGGACGGGATCGAGCCGAGTGGTTGCCGTCAGCGAAAAGTTGTTGACCGGGGGAGGGGGGGGGGGGGGGGGGTGGAGCGTTACCGAAAAGTTGTTGACGGGGGGGGGGGTGTTTAGCGTTAGCAAAAAAGTTGTTGAGCAGGGGTGGGGCGGGGGGGGGGGTGGAACGTCAGAAGAAGAAAAATTGTTGAGCGGGAGGGTGGAGCGTCAGCGGAAAGCTGTTGAGCGGGAGGGAAGAGCGTCAGCGAAAGCTTGTTGAACAGGGGAGAGGTAACAAATAATAAGTACAACCAGCGGTGTCGATTTTTCAAAACGATTGGGGGCCGAACAAAGACAAATCCAAGGGGGTTAATATCAGCACCATGGCTTCCCCAAACGACTGAAATTGGCAAGAATTGACACATTTGATGTTTGTAAGAGAAAATATAACGAATAGGTACAAAGACGTTTGTTTTAAATCAGCTCTAAAAAATAAACAGTCACATGAGTTTTGCCTTTCGTCGTACGGCGCCTCAAGCCAAAGTTTTTGACCGCGCCTAAGACTGACAATTTTTTTTTTGTGTGTTTTTTGTGTGTTATAAATGTTTTGATATGATGTATTTCCGAGATCAGGACCCATGCACGCTAGGCTAAGCTTGTTGGGCGGGCCCTGACTCCACCAACCGATCTCGCAATTTCAGTCACCGGTAGCATTTAGAGGCGAATGTTTAACGTCCCCTAACGACTGAGGACGGTCCACCCGGCTCGCTTCAACTGACCTTGAACACAGCCGCTGCCACCGGCTGCAGGTCATCCCCGTCAGGAGCAAATAGCGAGCTCCGAAGCGTCTCGAACCCACCTTGCCAGGGTGGGTCAAATCTGTAGAGGGCCCTCTCAGGCCGAACGAGGACCCTCTCATGCCGATCAAAGGACCCCCAAGCCGACCTAGGTTATCCTCCAGCAGACTTGTGCTTGATTCCGCTTCAGCGGAATCGAGTCCGATTCCATACCAAGCCATCTGGGTCTGATTCCTATTCCGATTCCAATATATATTTTATTGGAGGAATCGATTACGAATCCGCTTCCAGGGCACCTAAAAAGCTTGATTCCGAATCCGATCCCATTTATTCCAATTGTATTATACTGGCTGCCTCAAAATGTCCGATCATTCTTAAATTTTGTACAAATGACGCGAATGGCACGAATCGATATATTCAATATATTACACAGCTATATTTAATATGGCTATTTTGATATATACAAAACTTCAAATAATTTCATGAAGTTTGTTGAAAAACTGGCCTGTGCTGCAAAATGGTGATAGTTCAAAAATGTCAAAGTCGATAGTCGAAGGTTAAAAACGATATATAATATCTAGACTTACCTATAACCAAGGTGCATGGACATATTTCAAGCTGCTATTGGTAATATGATAGGTATGCACATGGGGAAATCAATGCATTGAAAGATATAATATTATGGCATGTACGGTACAATAAACATAACATTGTCATAAGTGAATATCATTGTATCTGTTTCCACTTAAAGGTAGAATTACAGAACATGTTTTGACTCTCATTAGGTAACAAATCATCGCCTAGCTTTGCTTCAGCTATTCATGCTCAACGAAACAAATTTACTGCAGGGAAGCTTACATCCATGGCCAGAGTGACTTCGTTCCGAAAATAAAGCGGAATCGCTTGAAATAGCCATCGATTCCGATTCTGATTCCATAATTTTCTTAAAATGATTGATTCCACCTGATTCCGGTTCCACCCAGATGCCAACGGAATCTAATCCGATTCCGATTCCAGTACAAACTGTATCATCTTCATCTTCAATGCTAGTCTCCAAACTTCGACCTCAATCTAAGCAAAAATAAAATGCTAGACTTTTTCAGGCCAAGCTATTGCTTCCTCAGATCGACTAGGGCTTTCTCAGCGTCGTCCAGAGGGCCCACTCTGGCCTCCAGAGAGCCAACCCTGGCCTCCAGAGGGCCTACTCTCTGGCTTACAGAGGGACCACTCTGGCCTCCAAAGAGCCCACTCTGGTCTCAGAGGGCTCACTCTGGCCTCCGTAGGGCCCACCCTGGTCTCCTCCATAGAGCCCACTCAAGCATTCAAATAGCCCACTCTGCTCCTTGCCAACCTCCAGAGGGCCCATTATGGCCTCCATCCAGAGGGCCCACTCTGATCTCCGGATGGCCTACTGTGACTTCCGGAGGGCCCACCCTGTCCTCCAGAGGCCCCACCTTGTCCTCCAGAGGGCCCAGTCTGGACTACTTTGGGCCACTGTGGCCTCCAGAGGGCCCAATCTGGCCTCCTGATGGCACACTCTGACCTCCAGAACTGTGTACTTAGCCGTTGCAGCGTTTTTTTTTAGGCGATTTATTTCCGACTCAATAACAATTTTTTTTAGGTGAAGATAAACACATTTAGTCGGTACACTCCTTGTTTCATCATTGATTTATAATTTTACTCTGTAAAGATCCGACCCGCACAGTATCCCTTGAAATGGAAAACGAGGCACACAAACCTAAAGTGGTAACGTCTATCTATCGTCTATATCGTCTTATACGTATATAGCAGTTAATCTCACATCTCACAAACTACGCTTCGACATGAATAATGGTTATGCCAAAACGAGAAGAAAAAAGTTTTTGGGGGGCCAAATCTCCCCCCCCCCCCCCCCCCAAAAAAAAAAATCACACATTTCTAAAACTCATCGAATTTCGCTTCTGCATACGTCAATAGGTGATTTAAACAAAGCTGTCTTAGCACAAGTTGCGTAGATTTTAGCTTAAAGGGAATAGTTCATCTTTAACATGGGGTTTTGGACTGAGATAGCAGATTTGTAGAGCAGATCTAAAAATGGTTTGTGGTGAAAGAATTACCTCTCTACGTTAAGTAATTTCGACACAGGACTAGTGGGCCCGATTTCAATCCCGCCGTTCCGGGCCACGATCGGGGAATGAACGCTCGCCGCCGCGCCGCTGGAGGCAGGTACACTATCTGGCACGTAGTCTCTGGTCACGACGCCTCGTTAATATCCGCTCAGCCGCCCGGGCGGCGCGGCGGCCCCTTGTCAGAGACTGTACTTGGCGTCAGGCGGAGCGGGGCGGAGCCAGAACGCCAGCTGCTATCGTACGATTTCTCGTGAAATAGAAAGAGAAACTTACTTCTTTCTCCACATATATCCATCAGTTGTCCAAACCAAAGTCATATTCATAGTTTTGAGCTCAAGATACACCTAATGGTTGAACTTCAAGACAACTTTCAAGGTGACCTATTCCCTTTAACCCTATTCCCTGCGGGGCAGATTCTGCTCTCTCTCCCCCCCCCCCCCGGTGGTTTTTCACTTGCCGCTTCTAAACCGTTACGCCTAGCGTCCTGAAACTTTGTGACTTTTCCCAAAATTGAATGGCGCGTGTTGTGTGAAAATGTTAAAATCAGTCGAGCAGAGGCGGTGCCAGGCTCCTGCTTTGGGGAGAGTGTTACGAATGCGGTTTTGCGGCGCATACTGCCTTCGTGGTTTGCAGTGCAATAAATGCGTCAGAAACAATTGCAATGCAATATGTATAATAGATACTGGTATTGTGCATATTTTGGGACAGAGGTGCACTCAGGATAAAAAAATGGGAGGCGATACCCTCCCTCAAATTAGGTCCAACTTCAAATTAGTAAGATGATAAAAGCGTTACGCGCATGGTGCCCCCATGCTGTTTTCCTGGATCTGCCTATGCGCAATATATTCAATTTAACAAATCAAAGCATATAATGCCCATATGTGACGTTCATGTCGTCCCAAACAATTATGAACAGCACATATTTTTTATCAGAAAATCACCCCATTTTACATCCCCTGAATACGCCTATGATTTTTTATTTTGTTTTGTTTTATCTTTTGATATATTGAAGACCATTACATTTGAAGCTCAAAAACGTTTGGGGCATGCAAATCGGTGGAACCACATGGCCGCAATGACCTTTCAAAAACACCCACAAATGTATTATTTTGCCTCCTGGCCCCCATTTTTGAACAAAACAAAAATTTCGGTATCCATAAAGAGAGATCTTGTCATGATGAATCGAATGGCGTTTTCCCCATCGAAATTGACTAAGCGGTTCTCGAGATCTCTGGGGGGGGGGCAGAATCTGCCCCCCCCCCCCTCCCGCAGGTTAACGTAATTTTGGCCGCCCGCAGGTAATAGGGTTAAATTAGGAAATGCGTCATTTTTTGGTCAACTTCAGGCATTGTGAGGGGCAATTGGCCCTTCCGGCCCCCTCGGATACGCCAGTGGGCAGTGGCCAGAAAACAAAATGTGGGGAGAGCATCTTTGGGGGCCGAACTCAACATTGTGGGGGGGGGGGCGAGGGCCACCCCAAAAGTATATAAATCGACACCTATGGGTACAACTGAACACTGATTTATAGTTGTTTGTCAGGGAAAATTGGGGGATTATCCCCCTGGCTCAAGAATGGGGGCAAGTCCTCATTGGGGGGGGGGGGGGGGCGTCCTCTGGCACGTCGAAACTCGAAACTCGGCATATGTTTTGACAAAACTCAAAACTCCACAAGTGAGGCTACACCTTCGCCTCCCTGTAGAAGCCAGGGTTTCCTCTGTCGCTTCTTTGCATGAGTGCAGAGACTGGGCTGCCGCTGCTGACTGCTGAGCAGAGATCTGCTGTTTGACTCACCGCTGCGTGCCGGTGTCGGCAGCGCGAGGCCGAGGGTCCACAGCCAGACGAGGTGGCACGGCAGCATTCTCACGGCACGCAACCACCGCTCCGCCGGGACATCTGCAACACGAGCACATAGGAGGAGTCAGGCCACTGACCTACGGCTGCGTATCCCGGTCACCGCTACCTCAGCGGGTCACCGGCAGTGTCGGCGGGTCACCGGCAGTGTCGGCAGGTCACCGGCGGGTCACCGGCAGTGTCGACGGGTCACCGGCAGTGTCGGCAGGTCACCGGCAGGTCACCGGCAGTGTCGGCAGGTCATCGGCGGGTCACCGGCAGTGTCGGCAGGTCACCGGCGGGTCACCGGCGGGTCACCGGCGGGTCACCGGCAGTGGGAGAAACCACTCCCAGTCGGCCCGCGTGTCAGTGGTATGACTGAGCTGTGACATCACCATCAGTCCTCCACATCAGTTGGTGTGACACCACCCCCCGTGTCAGTGGCGTGACATCACCCTCTCATAAGACACACCCACTGCACCCATAAGTCATAAGTCACGCCAGAGTCGCAGCGGCCGTCCCCGACGACAGCTGCCCAGTCGTATGACGACCAATAACAAACGGCTGACGATCACAGGCCGCTCTCAGGTCAAAGCAGGCCGGCCGCTCGCTGCGCAGGGTCCGTTCACAGCCGGCTGTTCCGAGACCGACCGCCTCAGCTCCGATCGACCCGCTACCGAGATCCGCCCTATGAACCGCGGCCGCTACCGAGATCCGTCCTATGAACCGCGGCCCGCTATCGAGATCCGTCCTATGAACCGCGGCCCGCTATCGAGATCCGTCATATGAACCGCGGCCCCTACCGAGATCCGTCCTATGAACCGCGGCCCCTACAGAGATCCGTCCTATGAACCGCGCCCGCTACCGATATCCGTCTTATGAACCGCGGCCCGCTACCGAGATCCGTCCTATGAACCGTGGCCCGCTACCGATATCCGTCCTATGAACCGTGGCCCGCTACCGATATCCGTCCTATGAACCGCGGCCCGCTATCGAGATCCGTCCTATGAACCGCGGCCCGCTATCGAGATCCGTCATATGAACCGCGGCCCGCTACCAAGATCCGTCCTATGAACCGCGGCCCGCTACAGAGATCCGTCCTATGAACCGCGTCCCGCTACCGAGATCCGTCCTATGAACCGCGCCCCGCTACCGATATCCGTCATATGAACCGCGGCCCCTACAGAGATCCGTCCTATGAACCGCGCCCGCTACCGAGATCCGTCCTATGAACCGCGGCCCCTACCGAGATCCGTCCTATGAACCGCGGCCCGCTACCGAGATCCGTCCTATGAACCGCGGCCCAGGCGCGTGTGAACACGGTGCAGCGTAACATGTCGCCTTCCCAGGGTCACGAACAGCTTTATTAAGTTATAGAGTAATGTGACACGGCAGATGCATTTATGGGCAGTTTAAGCACGTAAAGAGGGTATGTTATACGATACGTGGCAAATTGTATTACATGTATAGACCTATACATACCTGTATCCTGTATCCTCCTCTACCTGTATCCTCAGCTTCCCCGCTTTTTAAGACGTCATCATTCATTGTAAATACCGTGCTATTTTTAATAATTTTTGCTTTTAGATTTATTTCTATGTTGTCCCCATTTCTGCTTTAGCCTCGATTTAGTCTGGGTAATATTTATAATTTCAACTTCAAGACTTCACCTATTAATGGGTGTTTTCGTTGGTGATAAGTGTGAATAAATTAGGGCAAGCTGCCGTCATACCTACAGCGAGCAGCCATCCTGACCTTCACACTCAATTCTGCCAACACTGCTGGATCGCTCGCCGGTAGAAACTGTTTCAGCCGGCCCATATCGGCCCTGGCCTCACCTCGCCGGCCTGCCGCCCAGTAGTCAGCACTAGCAGCGAGCGAGCGACGTTCCGGCGAGGCGGGGGGCGGAGGCAACGGCTGAACTGTCACCAGCTGCCGTCACAGCTGCCGGGCGACAGACCGTCCACCTCCCGACACCCCGACACCGGGAAAACCCGGCAGTGACAGGCCTGGGACGTGTCCCGAGACCGAGACCGAGAAAACCTGGCAGGGACAGGCCTGGGACGTGTCCCGAGACCGATAAAACCCGGATGTGACACGCCTGGGACGTATCCCGAGACCGAGAAAACCCGGCAGTGACAGGCCTGGGACGTGTCCCGAGACCGAGAAAACCCGGATGTGACACGCCTGGGACGTGTCCCGAGACCGAGAAACCCCGGCTGTGACACGCCTGGGACGTGTCCCGAGACCGAGAAACCCCGGCTGTGACACGCCTGGGACGTGTCCCGAGACCGAGAAAACCCGGCTGTGACACGTCTGGGACGTGCCCCGAGACCGAGAAACCCCGGCTGTGACACGCCTGGGACGTATCCCGAGACCGAGAAACCCGGGCTGTGACAGGCCTGGGACGTGTCCCGAGACCGATAAACCTCGGCTGTGACACGCCTGGGATGGCACTGGAGAGAATGTCGCTCCGGTTGCCGCCGAGCCATCCCTCTATACCGAGAACGGGAATCAATCCCGCAGCAGCGACACACAGGCGACCTCCCCCCCCCCCCCCCTCCCTTCCCCCTCCCCCCCTGCAGCAAACGGGATGGTGACACTCGACAATCCAGACGCGATATCGATATCAGGTTCGGCGATTCGGCGATAGGATTTTAAGTTCGATTTTTTCCTCGACGACCGGCATGACTGGATTTCGGTATCATCAGTGAGAAAAATGGTTAAGATTCAGCAGGACCGTGCGGCGGGAGGCAGTAAACGTTGCCAACAGGAGCAGATGGAGCATGCGTAGCCGAGTTCTTGTCTTAGCGAAAGACAAGCTTATCCTTCACGCCTTTATATATGTATGTATATGTATGTATGTATTCGTAAAAATCTCCACATCGTGGCTCTTCCGATTTCAGAGTCAATACAGTAAACACAATTATAAAAGCACAAATCAATAAACACGTTTAAAATAACTACACTCCATCACCCTTTAGCCATCTCAGTACACCCGCGTGAAAAAGACCGGGCGACTCGACTATCCTAAGCTGAGCTGGTAGACGGTTCCAGGCGGTAGTGGCCCGACATAGAAATGATCGGCGAGCGAGCTCCGTGCGCACGCGTGAAGTTTGCAGCATCATGCTCTCTGATCCCCGCGTGGTCCGGTCGGATACGTTTGCACGAGGCAACACAAGTGCGCGCAGATGGTCAGGCGACTTCGGCGACCTCAGTATCTGGTAGAGTACCACCAAGTCACGTTCAGTCAGCAGCTCTTCTACTTTAAATCACCCAAGTGACTTTAGAGAGGGCGAAATGTGTTGTGACCTTTTCAGTCCTGTGATGATTCTGGCACCAAAATTTAAAGCCTTCTGTATCCTATACTTTTGAGTTTTTGAGCAGCTTCCCCACACAGTCAGACAGTATATGATGTGGGGATGAACAAGCCCTTCGATTATGGTCTGTTTTGTCTCGGGTGGTAATTGATGGCTCAGCTTCGCCAATCCCACCAGTATACTGTAGCAACGCCTGACGATGGCAGATACTTGGAGTTCCCAATTTAAACCAGAGTCTAATATCTAATATTACCCCGAGGACTTTAACAGAAGAAGAAGGTCTGATGTTTTGCGATCCAAAACGTATTTCAAAACTTTCGTCAATGGAAAGTCGCTTAGATTTCACAACCAAAAGATCTGTTTTAGTGGGATTAATTTTGAGACGATTTTGCGTAAACCAATTTAGGGCAGTGTCCAGCGTGGTCTCCACTCTGGCACGGAGGTCACCAACGTTAGCCGGAGTATCCGCATCAATAAATTGCGCGTCGTCTGCATACATAATGAGCTGGCCATGGTGAATAAAAGAAGTCAAGTCATTTGTGAACAATAAAAACAGAATCGGCCCCAAAGTACTCCCCTGTACCACCTCGTGCGTCACTGGGAGCGGCGTCGAACACCCTGCTACACGCTGCGCACGACCCTCGAGCCACCCCCGGAACCAATGGTCATCAACACCATACCATCCGAGCTTCTCCAGGAGCCGGCAATGCTGCACGCTGTCAAACGCCTTGGACGTGTCAGTCGTCGTCAACGTCGAGACGAGGCCACGGTCCATGTTGCTAATAAGCATGTTGACAGCACACAACATCGCCGACTCCGTGGAGTGGCCCGGACGGAAGCCATGCTGTTCGGCGCACATGATGTGATGCTCGGTTAAATATGTCGACAACTGGTTTCCGACCACTCGCTCACAAAGCTTACCTACAATTGACAATATCGAAATAGGTCGAAAGTTGTTTGGCTCGCAACGGTCGCCACCTTTGGACAGAGGAGTGACAATAGCAGTTTTCCATGCTGCCGGTACATCGCCAGATACAAGTGAGCTGTTTACGATGTACAAGAGGTGTGGCGCAATTACAGGAAAAGTTAATATAATTAAATGCACACTGCACAGTGACACCGTCCTCGCCGCTCGCCTTTGACGCACCCAGCTGACCCAGCGCAGCCGACAGCTCGGGAAGAGTTGCCGGCCTGACACGGAAGGAGCCCGCGCACGCGCGTGGGGGACGGGGTAGCACCGTCTCCCCCTCGTCAGCTGCCGCACTCAGCGCTGCGGCTGTGTCCGGCCCGACGGACGCGAAATAGCGGTTTACACGGTCCGCCACCTTTTATATCGACACCTTTCTACGACACCATGAAAAGAACTGCCGCCGAGCGTTCAGCGTTGGCTATTCACAGTATGCTGAAGGGTATGAAGGGGATGACGATATGCTCTGTGGAATGGGAAAGGCATGTGACAGGAGCGCCAGAGCAGGTCACGGCATGTTACAGGAGCGCCAGAGCAGGTCACGGCATGTTACAGGAGCGCCAGAGCAGCTCACGGCATGTTACAGGAGCGCCAGAGGAGCTCAAGGCATGTTACAGGAGCGCCAGAGCAGGTCACGGCATGTTACAGGAGCGCCAGAGCAGCTCACGGCATGTTACAGGAGCGCCAGAGCATCTCACGGCATGTTACAGGAGCGCCAGAGCAGGTCACGGCATGTTACAGGAGCGCCAGAGCATCTCACGGCATGTTACAGGAGCGCCAGAGCATCTCACGGCATGTTACAGGAGCGCCAGAGCATCTCACGGCATGTTACAGGAGCGCCAGAGCAGGTCACGGCATGTTACAGGAGCGCCAGAGCAGGTCACGGCATGTTACAGGAGCGGCAGAGCAGCTCACGGCATGTTACAGGAGCGCCAGAGCAGCTCACGGCATGTTACAGGAGCGCCAGAGCATCTCACGGCATGTTACAGGAGCGCCAGAGCATCTCACGGCATGTTACAGGAGCGCCAGAGCATCTCACGGCATGTTACAGGAGCACCAGAGCATCTCACGGCATGTTACAGGAGCACCAGAGCAGGTCACGGCATGTTACAGGAGCGCCAGAGCAGGTCACGGCATGTTACAGGAGCGCCAGAGCAGGTCACGGCATGTTACAGGAGTGCCAGAGCAGGTCACGGCATGTTACAGGAGCGCCAGAGCAGGTCACGGCATGTTACAGGAGCGCCAAAGCAGCTCACGGCATGTTACAGGAGCGCCAGAACATCTCACGGCTGACTCTATAGCACCAGCAGCTCACGGCTGACTCTATGGCACCAGCAGCTCACGGCTGACTCTATAGCATCAGCAGCTCACGGCTGACTATAGCATCAGCAGCTCACGGCTGACTATAGCACTAGCAGTTCACGGCTGACTATAGCACCAGCAGCTCACGGCTGACTCTATGGCACCAGCAGCTCACGGCTGACTATAGCACCACCAGCAGCTCACGGCTGACTATAGCACCAGCAGCTCACGGCTGACTCTATGGCACCAGCAGCTCACGGCTGACTCTATGGCACCAGCAGCTCACGGCTGACTATAGCACCAGCAGCTCACGGCTGACTATAGCACCACCAGCAGCTCACGGCTGACTATAGCACCAGCAACTCACGGCTGACTATAGCACCAGCAACTCACGGCTGACTCTATAGCACCAGCAGCTCACGGCTGACTATAGCACCACCAGCAGCTCACGGCTGACTATAGCACCACCAGCAGCTCACGGCTGACTATAGCACCAGCAACTCACGGCTGACTCTATAGCACCAGTCGGCCAGCCAAGCCACGCCAGATGGCGGCGATGAAATGGCCCGCCGCCGGAAGACGACCGCCGTCCCGCCCACATCCCGTAATGTAATCAAATTAATGACGTCGACGAACTGTTCCCACTGCCGTGCGGCTGCCGGCCGGCGGCGGCAGCGGCATTCCTTACCAGTCGGCCGGACCGGTCGGACTGGGCCGTCAGAGCAAACGACTACCAACGCATTATTAGCTAATTACTGGCTGGTATTCTGGAGACAGAAATCACTGCAAGTATATAGTTATTGAACTTTCTCCTTAGCCCAGCGATTTGCACGTTTATTTTATTTGTATAGACCACAAATAAAACACAATAAGTGGGCGTAACGCAGCAATATAGGGGAGAGTGAGGCTAGACGGCCATGGGAGGTAAGATGGCCACTCCCTCTATACATAAAACTAATAGTCACGGCCTGGAAACGGTGTCCTACGATTCCTCTTCCGGACAGGATATACTGACGACAGATTAGTGTGCTTGGGCTCCGTAAAGTTTAATAATGTCTATAAATCTTTTAAAAAAAACTACTCGCTTGCATCTTTTCCCATTGTCTTTGTAAGGTGTTCGCTCATACGTGGTTGAAGATAATAAGTTGATAATATCAACTTGATATTGACAGGCATAATACTGTAGTCAGCTATTGGCTCGTAATAATCGGCACAGGTATATTGAATATGGCGTCCGATAAATGTGTGCGTGAACTCCGATCGGCCTGGATGGGAAGACGGTCATCACAGGGTGGCCGTCAGTTGCCCCACCATATAGTAGGAGAGGAATGTGTGCGTGAACTCCGATTGGCCCGGATGGGAAGACGGTCACCGCAGGGTGGCCGTCAGTTGCCCCACCATAGTAAGAGAGGAATGTGTGCGTGAACTCCGATCGGCCTGGATGGGAAGACGGTCATCACAGGGTTGCCGTCAGTTGCCCCACCATAGTCAGAGAGGAATGTGTGCGTGAACTCCGATCGGCCTGGATGGGAAGCCGGTCATCATAGGGTTGCCGTCAGTTGCCCCACCATAGTCAGAGAGTATGGATGAGAACATATCAGCTTTGTAGGTGATGTTTCACTGGAAAAATGCACGTTGTCACAATCAATCAACTGTGCTGTCACAATGCACTCTCAGTCCTGTATACTATACCTACTCAACCATCCTGATCCCAGTGGCGGCGGAAGAGGGGGGGGGGGGCAGGGGAGCAAATGCCCCCCCCCCCCCCCCATTCAAGAAGTTGGGTAGGTGGGGGGGGGGCTAACATATGGTTTTGCCTCCCCCCCCCCCAGAAGTTTGTAAGAGGGGCCTTCCGGAAATAATGTTTTTTTTTTGGCCGATAAAAAATGTCCAAGGGCCCTGAGTGTGCCCTCGATCAGCCTGAGGGACTCTTGGTCGGTCCTCGGTCGTCCTGAGGGAGTCCTAGGTCGGTATGAGATAGCCCGGTCAGGGGGCCCCTGGCGATTGCTCCCCCCCATCCGAAAATACAATCCACCGCCGCTGTCTGATCCTTATCAATCTCCTTGCCATAGCAGTTGTTGTCATTTTTCATTCTCACTCACCTCGACATGAAAAGCCATTGTATATGTATTGTGGATGTCGTTGTACGTCTAAATAGATAAATGCCTCTAATATTCGGAAACAATGCACTGAAGCAATGCAACAGTGCTGTCTCCATGTACGCGCCCGGTGGTGCTCTATATTTCATCTCCATGTACGCGCCCGGTGCTCTATATTTCATCTCCATGTACGCACCCGGTGCTCTATATTTCATCTCCATGTACGCGCCCGGTGCTCTATATTTCATCTCCATGTACGCGCCCGGTGCTCTATATTTCATCTCCATGTACGCGCCCGGTGCTCTATATTTCATCTCCATGTACGCGCCCGGTGCTCTATATTTCATCTCCATGTACGCGCCCGGTGCTTTATATTTCATATCCATGTACGCGCCCGGTGCTCTATATTTCATCTCCATGTACGCGCCCGGTGCTCTATATTTCATCTCCATGTACGCGCCCGGTGCTCTATATTTCATCTCCATGTACGCGCCCGGTGCTCTATATTTCATCTCCATGTACGCGCCCGGTGCTCTATATTTCATCTCCATGTACGCGCCCGGTGCTCTATATTTCATCTCCATGTACGCGCCCGGTGCTCTATATTTCATCTCCATGTACGCGCCCGGTGCTCTATATTTCATCTCCATGTACGCGCCCGGTGCTCTATATTTCATCTCCATGTACGCGCCCGGTGCTCTATATTTCATCTCCATGTACGCGCCCGGTGCTCTATATTTCATCTCCATGTACGCGCCCGGTGCTCTATATTTCATCTCCATGTACGCGCCCGGTGCTCTATATTTCATCTCCATGTACGCGTCCGGTGCTCTATATTTCATCTCCATGTACGCGCCCGGTGCTCTATATTTCATCTCCATGTACGCGCCCGGTGCTCTATATTTCATCTCCATGTACGCGCCCGGTGCTCTATATTTCATCTCCATGTACGCGCCCGGTGCTCTATATTTCATCTCCATGTACGCGCCCGGTGCTCTATATTTCATCTCCATGTACGCGCCCGGTGCTCTATATTTCATCTCCATGTACGCGCCCGGTGCTCTATATTTCATCTCCATGTACGCGCCCGGTGCTTTATATTTCATCTCCATGTACGCGCCCGGTGCTCTATATTTCATCTCCATGTACGCGCCCGGTGCTCTATATTTCATCTCCATGTACGCGCCCGGTGCTCTATATTTCATCTCCATGTACGCGCCCGGTGCTCTATATTTCATCTCCATGTACGCGCCCGGTGCTTTATATTTCATCTCCATGTACGCGCCCGGTGCTCTATATTTCATCTCCATGTACGCGCCCGGTGCTCTATATTTCATCTCCATGTACGCGCCCGGTGCTCTATATTTCATCTCCATGTACGCGCCCGGTGCTCTATATTTCATCTCCATGTACGCGCCCGGTGCTCTATATTTCATCTCCATGTACGCGCCCGGTGCTCTATATTTCATCTCCATGTACGCGCCCGGTGCTCTATATTTCATCTCCATGTACGCGCCCGGTGCTCTATATTTCATCTCCATGTACGCGCCCGGTGCTCTATATTTCATCTCCATGTACGCGCCCGGTGCTCTATATTTCATCTCCATGTACGCGCCCGGTGCTCTATATTTCATCTCCATGTACGCGCCCGGTGCTCTATATTTCATCTCCATGTACGCGCCCGGTGCTCTATATTTCATCTCCATGTACGCGCCCGGTGCTCTATATTTCATCTCCATGTACGCGCCCGGTGCTCTATATTTCATCTCCATGTACGCGCCCGGTGCTTTATATTTCATCTCCATGTACGCGCCCGGTGCTCTATATTTCATCTCCATGTACGCGCCCGGTGCTCTATATTTCATCTCCATGTACGCGCCCGGTGCTCTATATTTCATCTCCATGTACGCGCCCGGTGCTCTATATTTCATCTCCATGTACGCGCCCGGTGCTCTATATTTCATCTCCATGTACGCGCCCGGTGCTCTATATTTCATCGCGCATTACGCCCGTGTCATGTCATTTATAACTCAGGTATTCAGTGTCGAATATATTTCGATAGTGCCTAGGTACCTATACCACTTAAGTAAGCACTAGCAGGTTGACGATATACATGAAACTTAAGGTTGCTAAGTCGACTACAATCCTCATTACATATCTACGGTTATCATTGGATCATGTGGCCGTCGCGCCCCTCGGGGTGGCCATCTTACCAAGTTACCCCATGGGTAGAGCAAGATGGTTTTTACAGTTTTTTTTAACGAAAACCTGTATAGCATATTTATTTGATGAAAATGACGATTCGTGTTGCTATTCGATTCGGGACGATTCGTGACGATTCGTGCTACTATTCGACTCGTTACGATTCGTGTTACTATTCGATTCGTGACAATTCGTGTTACTATTCGATTCGTGACGATTCGTGTTATTATTCGTGTGGCTACTGAAAGATAAATGTCTAGAGATGGTTCCCACAATATATGGCGTTCATTCACTGCAAGTTTGTCATCGAAAACTGACTCTGAAGTTAGGGTGGCCGCTAGCCCCACTCTCTCCTAATTACAAATATGAAAATGGCGTATCTTAGCGAGTATTGTTAAAAAGTATGTCCTCAGCAATGGTTTCGTTCATATTGACCGTAAGCCACATATGTCATGTAAAGTTGGTGTGGTTTATCAAAAGGTCAGACAGATGGGCGCCATAACCACAGCGCGAGTGGCACCTTAAGCCACAGACCAACATCTTACCACATAATAAAGCACAACACAATTCTGCAACGGTGTAGCAGACAAAATGTTGTGACAGGCTTCCCCAGCAAAGCAGATTTTAAGCAGAAGATCCCAGTACGGAAAGTTAGACGCCCCAGTCTCTCTACGTTGCAGCGCTGCAGACGCGTCACAGCTTGGTTGTGCGCGACATCGCTCAGGAGCAATTACAAAATACTAACGAGTGGTGTTTGATTTTAGCTGATTTCGCTCACAAAGCAACGTAATACTCTTCCGTTATCAGTGTTGTTTTTGTATTGAACCGAATACGTTATATTTAATCAAAAATAAGGACGTTTATTCAGATGACGTGTCCCTGCTACTAACTGAGTTTAACTCTATTTAACTGAGCTTAAATTATACGACAGAATAATTCAGAAATTGCATTGTATTATCTTTGCTCGGATAGGCTACCACCGACAATGAGGCTAACTGTAACCAAACGTCGTTGGTGCTGCTACCTTAGCGGAGTCTGTTAAGTGTGATTTCCGCTGTTAAGTGTGATTAGTGCTCAGACTACCGCACACTAAGACACAGCAGTCAATCTCTGCGGCTGAGTGATGCAGCCAAACCGTCGACTATTTTAAATTAAATAAAGAAAAACAAAGCAGGTAATACTGATCTGAGAGCTCATCACTAAACCCTGTTTTGCTATGGCCGTCGCTCCGATCTCCTTGGCGCCTATAGCAGGCGTCCCGGTGAGTTAGCCACTCTAGCTGCCGGCTGAGACCGACTGATCAGTAGCGCGCCGTCAGTTCAGGTGGTGATCTCCCAGCCTTCCCCGAGAGTCAGCCGGGGCAGAGGGAGGCTGCAGCCGCTGCAGGCGACATATAGAGTCAACGCTGAACGTCTCCAGCTAACCACTCTAAGGAGTCAGCTCCAGAAACGGATGATGATTGGACGGATGATCTATTCATCGTTTTAGAAAATAACGTGGCGTTTTGTTGAAGTAATTTAGAAGCCATTGGTTGGAGAAATCAGCCGGCAGGGGCACGACACAAATAACCATTTGTGGTCCAGTAGTTGGCTTCAAATTACGATTTCGTGTCCTTCTGCCATTGTAGGATGCAGTTACTTATTGTCTGACAATGTTTTATTTCATGTGCGATACGTCAACGTGCCACAACGCAACACACAAAATAAAAAGCAGACAATAGGTGGCATTGTTCAGTCACATGCTACGGAACACACCATTGCTTCAGAACGGGCTTGTGTGTTAGCCGGAGCTGCGAGAGGAGGAGCGAAGTCCATTCATTCATCCGAGATGACTAAATGTGTATTTCGTGTAAGTTGAACGTGACCTTCAAAGTTGTTTTCGACTGTGCCACCAGCATTCACCTGGGATAACATAATTTACCTTTGAAATTAATGCTCTCAATTCCAAAGATGTGGCGTGACTAGGCAGCGGAGAAGTCGTGTACTGTCTGCGAGAAGAACGTCCGGATTTCGGTTAAACCGGTATCTTCTAGCGCATTGGGATTGTCCATGATTCCAAATATAATATGTTGACACAATGATATGCATTAGACTGCAATAAACTGACACTGAAGCTCGGTTACTGTGGGAACTGCAGGAGCCGGACGTTCGTCTGTTGACTGATCAGTTGTTTTCCGTGCTGCTCGACACGCGGTGAGTGATGTGACGCTGACAGATTCTGCGACAAAGCTTCACACCGCGGCCTGGCACGGCTGGCCAGCGGCGTGACACGCTCCCGGTGCTGTCAAACCAGACCTCCATGTCAGCTATCTTACCGGAGCTCTAGTCCTCAGCTAGTGTTGCCCCGATACAGCCATTCCAGCAGCGGGTCCCAGCACCCCGGCAGGGCCTCGGGGCTGGGTCCCGGCGGTACGGCTGTGACCTGACCACGCCGTCTCACGCCGTCCATGTCATCAGGTTCCGCTCGCTCGAGTCTCCGGTCACAGAGGGTGCGGCGGGCTCCGACGCCGGAGTGTCGTCAAGGCCACCGCCCGGGACACCAGGTGAGAATGCGGACCCCACCGACACCGATGTCGGGCACTATCATCCCACGCATACCAGGGCGGCATACATGACACAGGCGACACAGGCGACACAGGCGACACACGGGCGACACACAGGCGACACATGCGACACAGGCGACACAGGCGACACAGGCGACACACAGGCGACACAGGCGACACAGGCGAGACACAGGCGACACAGGCGAGACACAGGCGACACACAGGCGACACACAGGCGACACACAGGTCGCGGTCGGTGACGGGGTCGGCGACCCAGCGGCGGTCCAGTCGTGGGCGGCCGAAGGTCAGTCCGATACCCCGGCGGAGAATAGAGCTGTTAGCCAGCAGAGGATAACACCAGTTCGGAGTTCGGTCGAGCTGCCTTCGCAACGCTTCTATTGACATCATTTGCCCCGTTACTCGGTTTGATTGCCGCTGGTTCCCTGCAGTTTAGGAGTGCGGGCGTGATTGTGTTGCTGATGCTGGAGTGCTTACGCCTGTTTAACCATTTGTCTGATGGCGGATTGAAATAGCCACGAGCGCTGGCGGAATCTGAACGACAAAATGCCGATTTAGGGGCCAGCTCCCAAAAGTCAGACCCAACTTAAAAACTCATCGGATTTCGATTGTATCTGCAGTAAAGACGAATTTAAATGAAACTTGTCTCAGTAGGTAAAACATGTTCACATTCCTTTATAACAGGAAATGTGCCGATATTCAACGGAATTTTTCCGTCCGTTCAGAGGGGCTATGTCACCGATCTACTCCATTGTATCCTCAACTGTTCATGAACAGACCTCGGATAAACCGACTATGCATCTACGCCCGTCTAATGTCCATGCCGCCTGCAGGGATGTCACTGCAGATCGACACGGGCTCAGTCGGCTCCGTGTGGCAGGCCTTCGTTCACAGCCTGGCGGTATAGTTAACTTGTATAGTGTAACTTGTGCCACACAAAGTTACAGTTATGTGACGTAGATCCCGACTGAACGTATGCGGTTGTGTTGGTTGCTTGTAACAGAGTGTAATGTAAACGGATAGGAGTCAGGGCAGTTAACTTTTGTCACAGTTCAGCCCAAAGTACCTTCTCGTGACCCAAACCGTCGTACCCCTACTCGAATAACTTGGTGTTGCGACGTAATCAAATATATGTGTTAGGGAGCGAACTAGACCAAAACCTTTACGATGCCCTCCCTCCCCGGCCGTGCCTATTTGGACAAATGTGTCCTCCTCCACCGGCGTGGCCGGCTGAGCCACGAGGACGATGGTCCTCGGAGGAGGGAGCAGTTCCCCGTATACGTCGGAACGAGCGTGACTTCACGAGCCCCGTCTCTGAGACGCACGAGAGAGGTAGAGCACGATTAACGCCCTGCCGCGACTACGGCTCTGACGGTGACGGTGACGGATCCTTCCAACTCTTTCGATCATTTAACACGTTTGGTATTAATAGGAACTCTTCTTGGACCTCTGTTCTCGACGCACAGCGATGGTCCTCCGGAAAAGTACGAACACAGACGAACAGTATTTTTACGCAAGACATTCGCAGTACTTTTATCAACTACGGTAACCTTATGCAAGGCATATTGTTCTTCGGTACATAAGGTAACATTGGAAGAACGGACGAACGTTAATAGGAAGTAGGTGTGCTTCGGCAAACTACAAAGATATTGTCTTACAATTTCTCGACATGTTTTGCCGTTGCAGGACTCGGGGTGTAATACACACAATTCGGAAGCAATTTTGTTTTTGGTGTAGTTGGGCAGGATTGCTGGACCAATTTGTAGACCGTGGTCCGTGCATATTTTGTCAGTTCCATTTGTGATCCCAGTTTACGGGGTGTATAATGTAGGTGGAGTATTATCAATGACATCACACTGCCGACTCCAGACCTGTCACCTACCATTTAAACAGCCACGCAGACTCCAACGGGCGCTCCTCCAGCTACGGGGCAGCCTCCACAATCGCAACTGATCCGACGCCTAACCACGAGCGCTCGCACCACCAGCACACCTCCACACCTCCACACCTCCGCACCTCCGCCGCCACTGCCGCCGCTGCCAGCCGCAGCGCGGGCCACTACGAAATCTGCGCACCGGCCGGCGGCGGCGCGCGCGCGCCGATTGGTCACACCCGAAACAAGGTCAAAGCCACTGCCGCTGGAAGACGGTCCACAGGAGAACGGTGCGGCGCCGCGCGCAGCACGCCCTCGCAGCTCATCGAGCAGCGTGCTGACGTCACGAGCTGCTGACGTCACGAGTTCCACCGGTCGGCGGAGAGGTGTCCGGCCGGCCGGTCCGCGGTTTCAGGCCACGCTGCGTCGAGAGGCGGTGGAATTCTGGTCGGCGGGCTCCTCGTGGAGTACGTGGGCGTGCGTAGCGTAGCACAAGCACGCGGGTAAAAACTGCGGTAAAAACTGGGTCACAAAAAACGAGCGTGTGCCGTTCATTCATACCGGTGCGCACCGCGGGGTAACGGTACTGGAGCAGTCGTATACCCATTTGACTACGCACCCTCGCATTTAGGAGCGGAAACCGGGCTGTCGGGCCACACACCCACACAACAATGAAATCGGTCGTAAATTAACGCATTTCCTTTTTTCCGAAATAAAACTAAGCTGTGCTAACCATGAGTTAGTTTGTTTAAATTCGTTCTTAAAAAAGTCAGAAGTCAGAAAACTCAGAAGCTGATGATTTTGTAGGAGTTTTTTCATCCACTCTAGAATTTGGCCCCGCCACAAACCAACTATTTCAGCCGTTCTAGATCCGCCAGTGCTCGTAATGATTGCGCCAGGTGGGTCTATTTATTTACGTTATACATAATAATGCTAATAAATTAGTTTCGTTGAGAGCTTTCGATTGTCGCCCTGCGCGTCTCGCTGCGATTATGGGTTCGGAAGTTAGCGGGGCAGGGGCGGCGCCACGGATTTTTTTCAGGGGTGGCAAAATTGACTGAGTAGGTACGCATGTATTCTCCACTGTGAAAAAAAGTACCACGGAAGTTTAAAATGCTTATAAACCTCGCGGAAAACAATATTAAAACCCAACACATTCCGTCCTATTTTTGTGTTATTAATTAGCTGATAGGTATCTATTTTTTGCAAGTTCTTCAAATATTTTAGCACATTTTATTTTGATACCGGACCCATAAAATATTACTAGCACCCCACGATAAATTAACTATGTATCGCGTTTTTCAGATGGTAGACAATTGGTAGACAGACAGATGGTAGACAAGACGTGCGCGGAACCGGCGTCGCTTTTGTCGTGATGGGGGTTGCGGGTGGTGCGCCGGGATTGGATCGGTGTGGAGATTGTGGCAGCACGGACATGTGGAACCATGATGATGCAGAGGTTCGTTATCAAACTGGAATGGTATGAGAGACGACGACGCTACCTGAAAGGCAGGAACAGGAACCCGCAACACATATATGTAAGGCAATGTTTGAATGCTGCGGTGGGTACAGGTATAGTAGGCACTAGATATGCAAATTTCAGGACCACGGAGCCGGCGCTGGGCCCAAATTCAGGCCCGGCGTGCCTGAAGCTGTGTCTGAACTCAGGCTTGCCGGCCTCATGCCGGGCTCAGCACAAGTTATGAATGAAAAAAAAAACTAAATAAATATAAATAAATATTGCCAGAAGTCGGAACATCCATGCTTAAAGATCATGATAAATTGAAGAAGAAAAATATACAACAGTAAAACACCATCACAACAAATAACAATGTTACAGCTTACAAATTAAAAGTGATAACTATTACGACCTAGTAAGGAGTGGACACACCAATGAAACTTAATAAATCAAACTACAGGGTCAATTCATGATCAATTCATCAGCTCAGTAACTGCAGCAGTGTGAGATGTGAGTGCAGTCAAACAGAAACAACTACCCCGAATCATATTCCACTGGCATCACTAGTAACTAGGTGGGGTGGGGGAAGAGCATACAATTTTATATTTAGTCATCCCATTGCCCCAGGTCACCACAAAATATTTTGTATAACAAATGACAAGTACCTATGGAACAAAACCACCTACCTATATGATAATAATTATTGTTAATACTATTGTAAATACATATTACTGAGAATATTTATTGATACATATTTACTATTTAGTTCCACACGAGAAAGGACATATTCAAGTCATATCATTGGTAGTTTTGGCAGTGAACAAATATTGTATTTTATGCAATTACAATTATAAAGGTGGAAAGACTGCCAAACACAGAAGAAGAAGAAAAAATGCAAAGCAAACTTAAGTGGCCTAACCACCCCTAAGACCTTATCCCAGAATGCAAACCTGTCTAGTTCCACTTCAACTTCTTATTACAATAGTTCCATGATTTATATCATCATCATCATGGTGTATTGAAAGCAAAACAAAAACAAAACAATACAAACGGAGATATGGTGGGAAAATGCAAAAGCACGTAAGTGCTTATATCTTGGCACCATTTCCCACTCATACACATACATATATAGTATACACACACAACGCACATACACTACCCCTCCCCTCCCCTCCGTGCCTCCCTCTGGCCTGGTTATACACATTAAACCACGGCCGTACAATAACCACCAATTGATTTATCAAACGTCACTTACGTCAAACGCATCATCAAACCGTGGCATTTAGCTGTCAAAACGTTGTGTAGTTCTTATATACTTCTGCACAGATGCAGCCACAGCCAAACCAGCAGCCTCATGCAAAGTATGACCGTACAAGACTACAGCTAGTTTGTCGCTAATACTTAATTTATTGTAATCTACTATCCAATTTAGAAGCGTTTTCTCTAGGCGATCTCTTGGCAAAATATACTGAGGGCAGAAAAATAAATAGTGTTTGACTGTTTCAGCAATTGGTTCACAGTTGCAATGCGGTGAGTCAACCTGAGGGGAATTTATCCTGAACAAGTGAGCATTCAAGCTAGAGACATGCCAAGTCTAAGTCGAGTATGTAGAATGTTATTTATTTTGTATCCTAAGCTGTAGTATAATGGCGGTTTAGTCCAATCATACATCTTAGCAACTGCTTGTTTGAAGGAACGATTACATGTTATTGTTTTTACATCTTCTGGAAGCCTGTTCCACCGTCGGATGGTAGCCGGAAAAAAATGCATTTTGAAAGGAGGACAAACGGTTTGATGGTAAAGTTATGTTACTCGAGTTCCTAAGATTGCGGGCTGTAATTTCGTGCCGTGTGGCTGGAATCACATCTAGAAGATATTGAGGAGCATTTTGTTTGATTTTATAGAACATATTTAAGCTACTGATTTCTCTTCTAGTATGTAATGTTGTCCAGCCTAATTCCTCCAGCAAAGCGTCTGTGGAGGTCCTGCGGAAAGCTCCAGTTATAAGTCTGGCTGCCCGATTTTGAATCTTTTCTAGGCTTAACGAATCAGTGACAGTCAGATGCCCGTGATATACTGTATCACTGTAATCAAATATTGGTCTTATATACGTCACATAAATTTGTTGTAAGGTTTGTCTATGAATGTGCGCTGCTATTGGGTAAAGTGGCCCCAGTGCCGCATTTGCCTTTTTAACAATTTATTTTATGTGGAAATGGAACCTGAGGTCACTGGATATATTCAAACCAAGGTGTTTGTGATTTGTTACTATGGGGATGGTATCACTTCCAAACTTAAGTGATGGTGGATTTTCGAGATATCTTTATTTGTAAAGGTTTGCTGTGTGGTTTTTGATGAGTTGAAGGTAATCGCCCATTTGTCCCCAAATTGTTTTATTTTGTCCAGGTCTCTTTGAAGAGACATTTCTGCTTCTGCAGAGTTATGGACATGGGGCTTAAATAAAATAGTGTCGTCAGCAAATAAAAATAGCTCATTTTCGGTTGATCCATCTAAGTCATTCAAGTAAATTAATGCCAACAGGGGACCTAATACTGAGCCCTGAGGGCATCCCGCATTAATAGTTTGTATTTTTGAAATATAATTATTGATGACTACGCTGTGTGTTCTGTTGTACAAATATGATTATAACCAACGCAATAAGGTCCCTCTTAAACCACATTGTTGTTCGCACTTCGCCAAAAGTCCTTTATGCCAAATCTTGTCAAAATACCGAGAAATATACAGATATACTATCGAAAAATCCATGTTTTTGTCGAGAGACAAATGCAACGAGTGGATTAAATAAATCAGCTGTGTATGAGTTCCATGGTGGTGCCGATAACCACTCTGTCGATCTGTTATGAGGCTATCGGAAACATGATGTTCATATATTCTATTAATTACAACTTTTTCAAAGATTTTTTAAACACTGGGCAAGAGGCTAATTGGTCTATAGGATTTAACATCTGATGCAGAGCCTTTATTTTTGTATATTGATATTATATTGGCATATTTCCAAGCTGACGAATATTTCCCCTCAGCTAGTGACTTATTGAATAGCTTTGTAAGTGGTTCTTTTAGGAAAATGGCAATCATTTTTAGCATTTTGTTTGGGATGCCATCAGGCCCACAAGATTTGTTCACGTTTAGCGCTTTGAGCTGTGTGAATACCTCATCCTCTGTGATTGTAATATCTTGTATGGTAGGTATCTCTCTATCAGGTACACAAAAAGGAGCTTCTTGCTCTGGTAATATGTCTTTTGGTTGACCTGCAAAGTATTCGTTAAGTAGATTTGCCTTATCTACATTATCTTCATATATTTCGTCACTAGCATCAATCAATGGAGGAAGAAATGATGTACGTTCTCGTTCTATCATTCCTTTAAGGATCTGGTGATATTTCCGGGGATTTTGTTTGTTTTCAATAAGTTGTTGTACCTGATGATTGATATGTTTACTTTTTAGTTTACGGTTCATGTCCGTCACCAAATTTCTTTGTACTTTCCAGTGGTCCCAGTCTCTTTCCTCATTTGAGGCCTTAGCAATCTGGAAAAGCTTATTTCGCTTTCTTATTTCAGTTTTGAGCACCTTTTTGACCCAAGGCTTATACACATATATTTACCCTTACACATATATTTATTTTAGGTATACAATGTGATGCTGCGTCTAATATAAATTCCGTGAGTGATTTTACCGCGTCATCTATTTCCATATTCAATATCTCGTCCCAATCTTTGTGCTCAAATATGTGTATAAATGCATCAATATTCATTTTACGGTAATTCCATATTCTCTTTATAGATGGCTTATTGTATGTTGTTGTATATTTAAGGCTTGCATAAGTTGGGATGTGATCGATGTGAGAAAAGGGTGACAAAGAGTCCATACTCAGCTATGTTTTGTTGGTCGGACACTAGTAACTGGCCGAGAAGGCCGAGAGAAGTCTCGCAGATTTGCTGTTGTTTGTGTTATTCGTGTTGGTTCACAAATCAGTTGTTTAAAGTTGAGACCATGCATAGTGTCCTGAAAAAGGATATCAATGTTTGTGACACCACTATGTGTGATGTATTCAGGTTTGAGGTATATATTTCCTAAATTGAAGTCTCCTAAGATCATAATTAGTGTTGGCGGATATGTTTGAGCTTGAATTACACTATCTGACAGTTTGTCTAAGATGTTATTTAAATCAACGCTACTTTGGTTGGGAGGGAAGTATACACAAATATCATAAGTGTTTCCTTTTTTACTCTTATTTTAACCCATACCCACTCAACATCTTATAATTCCAACTTGCGTATTCTAGTGCTTGCTATATTTTTTCTAGTAAAAATAGCAACACCTCTTCCTCGGCGAGTTCTGTGCTTGGTGAATGGTGGACTAAATGCTGACATTGTATATAATGATTGGCTTACTGTTGCGTCTAGTTTGGTTTCTGTTGTGCACATGACGTGAATATGATTGTTATTTGCAAATTGTTCTAATTCATCTAGCTTATTTGGAGCTGGAATACTATTAATGTTAACATGTGCAACATTCAAACTGTTTTGGAAGGAAAAATTAGATGTACTGGATGAAGTAAACAAGCAGTTACTCACATGATTATTTTCTCTAGCTACATTAATTGATGATGCTGCTGATCTGGCTGGGCTAGGTGATAGCGACTGTGCTGCATCGGTAACCGCTGTGCTGCTACCACAATTGTCTATCGTGCTTTGTTTAGCCCCGTATGTTTAAAATTTGTGTTGACTGGTTATGGTACTGTCTAATAGATGTTGCCTAACTTCTATGCTAAAAAATTCCCTACCGATTCTGTGATCATCTTTAGGGCCTGCGCAGCCCCAGCTTTGTTATAGTGAACCGCATCCCTGAACAGGCCACTGCATTGACATCTGTCTAGCTTTTTACGCAAGTCAATGAAATTGACACCGGCAATTTTCAAACAAAGCGAACGGAGCCTGTTGTTAACACTTTCAGATCTACTGAATATGAAGGATCCAAGATCTGTTCTAGGAGTGACGCTACATATGTGTACCTGCTGCACCCCGTTTTGACTCTTAGTTTGTTGGGCCAAGTCTAGTATGTTTTTTGCTATCTCTTCGGATCCCTTCCGTGCTAATTGCTATATAGTTTGTTCCAATATGAAGAACTACTTGTGCAGCACCGTGTTGTTCACTAGAAGAAGACCTTGGTGTTAGGTGTCCCTGATCTTCTGGACCAGTCAGAGACCGTTTGTCTGATGCAACCGGGCCGTGGCGTGTCGGAGAAGGTACAGATCCACGGCTATCCTGATGTCGTGGCACCCTTAACAGCTGCCTCACTTGGTCCAGATCATCGGCCAGTTTGTCTATCTTCGGCTGTCAGTCGCACGGCCTCCATCACATCCATGAGATTGACGGATATGAATGATAGACCAGGAAGCGGCTCCGATGGCGAACGAACTGTTTGTCTGGGCGTGTCCTCGTCAGCAGGTGATGACGGATGGGGATTGGAGTTCTCTGTCTCAGCCGGATCTGCATCCGACTCTGGTTGGGTCTGGATGTGTAGATCCGTGGCTGAGTGTTTTGAGCATGTCCAAACAGCGTGTGATTTCTCGACCTCTCTGTCTTTACAGTGATCATGAACAAAATTGCCACAATTGTCTTCTGCACATTTGATGACAGCGCTTTTGATGGGGCGGATCGCAGCGTCAGGCTATCTAACGACATACCACATGAGGCACAGTTGGTTTCCATAGGATCTTGGGTCAATTGTGTCATCTGGCTGCTGGTCTTGTTGTCGATGTTTCCCGCAACCTGAGCTGGCCCAGGATTTAATTCGATGTCACCGGCCAATAGCAACAGTAGTAGGGATAGGTATAGCGGACCAGGCACGTAGCCAAGGGGGGGGGGGGCGGCGGGGGCGGCCGCCCCCCCCCCCCCCCCCCCTGGAGGCCAGGAGGGCCCTTTTCGGCACGCGAGGGCCCTTTTCGGCGCGCGCAGCGCGCCGAAAAGGGCCGACGAGACTGCGCGAAGCGCGGTATCATGGACTCTTTACCACGCGAAGCGTGGTCTTTAGAGAGTTTAGAGGACTTCAGAGGCCCTTTAGGGCCATCAGGGCCCTCTCTAAAAGACCAGAGGGCC